>CANTUR010000483.1:2700000-2775225 GCA_947683625.1 Mallotus nudiflorus
GTGATATATATACTACACACACGTTAAGCTAACGATGTGAAATCTAGTGTAGAACACCACTAACCTAGCACCACACTATCCACTAGCTTAACGTGTGTAGCATATGTATTGCTTTGCGCTTAACAAAATTATCATGACTTTATTAAGTGACGTGTGGTGTTTTTATACTCTGGATGTGTGTTGAGTTTTCAAAAAAATATTAATCACGATTTGACAAAATCTTACAAATTAAATAGGTTAGTAGATGAATCCAATAGAAATTTTTAAAAACCAATATTCCAAATCTCCAAATCTATATAATAAAAATATAGTGGCAAATTTTAATTAGCATCAACTCTCAACCTTAATTGATTTCTAGAAATATAAAATTTTCTCAATTTAGTTAATTTTGTAAAGTGAATTTCTAAAAAAATACCAATGAATTATAAGATAGTATTTTACTCTCTCCAACTTTGTAAAACTTTGTATGTTCTATGAAACTTATAAAGTTTTATTTTAGTTGTCTATCAATATAAATGCAATAAGAAATATAAAAAAATATAGAGAAAAAATCACCTATGATAATTGAGATAACGAAAATTAATAGGGTGTTGCTTCTACAGAGTGTAATTTCTTATCAAATTACCACGAAGAGCGATAACCATCGTTTTTTTTCCTTGTAAGTGTTGAGAACGTAAATATTTTTATTGTATATTATGAAGTAAATATTTATATACAATTAGGAATAAAGTTCTATTCTATTTAGGATGTTATTTTATTCCTAATTAGGTTGTGATTAGGACTGTATGTATATATAAGGGATGTAACCCTTCTTTGAAGATCAATAGAGAAATATTCCCTTGAATTTTGTCTCTTTTCCTCTGAATTTTATTCTTCATGGTATCAGAGCATACCCATTGAAATCGAATTTTTTTTATTGAATTCTTGAAATCGTATTTTTTTCTTCTTCCGTTAAATTCTTTGAATCTTCAAAATCATGACCACCGAAAACACATATATCGTATCTCATGGAACACCCAATTTTATTCAAACCCTTTAAGATAATTTTCCCTTTCCCACAAGAATTATTCTAAATGATACAAACTATACTCTATAGTCACAGATCATGGAGATGTGAATTGGAGCTAGAAATAAATTTGGCTTTCTAAATGGCACTACACCAAAACCACCAGCAGGAGATACAACATTGGAGGCTTGGCTCCTTGATAATAATCAAGTCAAAAGTTGGCTGCTTGACTCCATGAGTTCGACATTGATGCAGAGATTCATCTGTCTTCCAACAGCAAAGGAGATATGGGATGTTGTCTTAAAAACCTTCTATGATGGGTTTGATGAAACTCAGTTATTTGATTGAACCGAAAATCATTCACAACACGTCGGAATGGTAAGCCATTACCTGCATACTATAATGAATTAATTGGAATATTTTAGAAAATTGATGCTCGGACGTGTGCACAAGGGGAGGATGTTAATGGAGTAGTATCACTCCATAAACATATTACCCAGCTTTGAACACATATTTTCCTAGCCGGGCTTGATTCTAAATTTAATAATGCTCGGAGTGAAATACTCTGGAAGGATCCACCTCTTGATCTCGATTCTAGTTATGTATATGTCTGGATGGATCATAACCAGCGACATACGATGGAAGAGCCGAAGCTACTGCCGGACCATTTTGTACTTATAGCAGCTTAAACTCAGCCCTAGTTCAAAGGAAAAATACTGAGTAAGCCCACCACATACACTTGTACTCATTATGGTGAATTTGGACACTCCAAGGAACAGTGCTATGAAATTATGGGATATCCAGAATGGTGGGATTTCAACAAAAAGCCTCGTAAGAAGTTAGGTAAGGCTGCAATTGCTACTTCTACTAAACCAAGTGGTGATCTTGATACCACTTCATGTATGATAAATCTTACTCGAAATAATACATGGATTATTGATACAGGTGCTACTGATCATATGACAAACTCCACTCACCATCTTACATCTATCCGTCCATCAACCCAACAAAATATTCTAACTGCTAATAGAGGCATAGCACCAGTCACTCATGAGGTATCAGTATCTAACTTTGACTCTCTTAATTTAGATACTTTTCTTATTGTTCCATCTCTTTCTTGTAATCTACTATCTGTTGGCCAAATCACTAAAACGTTGAATGGCACTATCAAATTTTGGCCTAATTATTGTGTATTTTAGGACATTGCAACGCACTGGATTCTTGGCTTTAGTGTTAAACGTGGAAAATTATACTATCTTAAGTTGCATGATGATTCAAAATGGAAGACAAGTCAAGTTAATAGGGTTGGTAGAAGTTGCTCGAGTAAAGATCAAGTAATCTTGTGGCATCATTGTCTTGGGCATCTTTCTTTTCATTATCTCAAACAAATAAAATCGAATTTATTTTTGAATATCACAGACTCATAATTCAAGTGTGATGTTTATGAATTGGCAAAAGGCCACCGAATTTTATATGTACTGAGTTATAATAAAAATTTAGTTCCATTTATGACCATTCATTCTAATGTATGGGGGCCTACTCAGATTCCTACTCTATCTGGTGCTCGATATTTTATGACATTTATTGATGAATGTACCTGGATGACCTGGGTATCACTACTTTCCAATAAAGGAGATGTGTGCTCCAAGTTTCAGGACCTGTACAACATGGTGGCGACATAATACTAGAGTAAAATTTGAGTCTTGTAGTCTGACAATGGTGGGGAGTATGTTAACTTAATCCTCAATGATTTCTGCCATAAGAAAGACATTCGCCACCAAACATCTTGTGTCGACACTCCTCAACAGAATGGTATAGTCAAACGAAAGAACCGATAATTATTGGAAGTTATCCAAGCATCATTATTTGATATGAATGTTCCTCGAGAATACTGAGGAGAGGTTGTTCGATCCACTATGTACCTCATAAATTGGACACCATCACGAGTACTCAATTTTAAAACTCCTCTTCAGAAACTTCAGGAACTTGTCATATCTCCACCCCTTAATAATCTCGAACCCTGAGTTTTTAAATGCTTGACATATGTTCATCAGACACTCAAAAAATTAGACCCTTGAGCTATTCGGTGTATCTTTATTGGCTATGCGGATTTACAAAAAGGATATCGGTGTTATGATCCGAATACAAAGAAGATGTATGTTACTCAGGATGTTCGGTTTCATGAAAACAGTCCTTTCTTCTCCCACTCCAAGTGCTCTCTTTAAGGGGAGAAACATCCGAACCTCTTTGAGCTTGAAGATAGCATTTTGAGTGTTCTAACGAATTCGAGTCTCCAAAATGTTTTGAGCATCTCACCTAGATAGACATCTGGTGTTCCGAGTATGAGCATCTCACCCAGACAGACATTTGATTTTCTAAGTATGTGCATCTCACCCGGACATACATCTGATGTTCCGAGTACGAGCATCTTACCCGGATAGATCATTGAAGAAAAATTGAGTAATCAAGATAGTACATCTTCCCAACCCATACCAAAAGTTGAAGAAACTCTGGATGTGGTGCATAATAAGGTAAACTTATCTCCCCAAATACTGAGCCTCGTTATCCTTCTAAGATCGATAGAGGGGTTTCGAAAAAATAATATGATTTATACCTTTATACCAAAGCTAAATACCCTATCAACAACTTCATATCAACCAACCATTTGTCTAAATCACATGCACTTATTGTAAATCAATTATCTACTGTATCTATTTCGAGTAATGTGCAGGAAACCTTAGATGATCCAGATTGGAAGAAAGCTATGAATGATGAAATGAAGGCATTACAGAAGAACTATACATGGGATCTTGTTCCTCTTCTGGAAGGAAAGAAAACGGTAGGGTTCATGTGGATATTTATTGTCAAACTCAATCTAGATGAAAGCATAAATTGATATAAAGCTCGATTGGTAGCAAAGGGGTATGCTTAGAAGTATAGAATTGACTATGAAGATACATTTGCCCCAATAGCAAAAGTGAATACCATCCGAGTCCTTATTTCCTTAGCTGCCAACCTAGACTGGTTGCTGCGACAATTTAATGTAAAGAATGCATTTTTGAATGGAACCATAGATGAAGAAGTATATATGGATCCACCACCCGAAACTAAGTGTACTGACTGAATATGCAAACTAAAAAGAGCATTGTATGGACTCAAACAATCACCTCGAGCATGGTTTGGATAACTTTTAGCCTTCATGAGGAAGTTTAGATATAAGCAAAGTCATGCTGATCACACACTGTTCATCAAATAGAAGTTAGGTAAAGTCACTGCACTGATTGTATATGTTAATGATATGGTGGTCACTAGAAATGATCCAAGTGAGACAACAATCTTGCAAAGACAGTTAGCTTCCGAGTTTGAACTTAAGGATTTAGGAAACTTGAAGTATTTTTTAGGGATTGAAGTTATAAGATCAGCTCAAGGAATTTCTCTTTGCTAGTGAAAGTACGTAATGGACCTACTGACAGAGACTGGGATGCTAGATTGTAAGCTAGCCGAGACTACCATTGAAGTTAACCATGGACTTTCAGTCCGAGAAGGTCAAGTTCCAACTGATAGAGATCAGTATCAAAGGTTGGTGGGAAGGTTGATTTACCTATCTCATACTCGACCAGACATTGCTTATGCAATAATTGTTGTGAGTCAGTTCATGCATTCTCTGAGTAAAGAACATATGAATGTAATGTACCGAATATTAAGATATCTAAAGTCTTCTCCGGGTAAAGGGTTATTCTTTGGGAGGAATAAGGATTATGAAATTACTGGCTATACTGATGCTGATTGGGCTGGAGATCGAACTGATCGAAAATCAACACCCGGATACTTTATATTTGTTGGAAATAATTTAGTCATGTGGAGAAGTAAAAAGCATAAAGTTGTAGCAAGATCAAGTGCTGAAGCTGAGTTTAGAGGAATGGCTCATAGAGTATGTGAGTTGCTCTGGGTAAGGAAAATTGTTCAGGATCTGGGATTAAAACATCCAAAGCCTATGTTGTTACATTGTGATAACAAGGCAGCCATAGAAATTGCAAACAATCTGGTTCAACATGATCAAACTAAACATGTAGAGGTTGACAGACATTTCATAAAAGATCATCTGAACCAAGGGACGATTGATCTTCAATATGTTTCATCTCATACTCAACTAGCTGACGTCCTTACAAAGGCTGTATTCGGGAAAATATTCTACAACTCACTTGGCAAGTTAGAAATGATTGACATACATTCACCAACTTGAGGGGGGGTGTTGAGGAAGTAAATTTTTTTATTGTATATTAGGAAGTAAATATTTGTATACAATTAGGAATAAAGTTCTATTCTATTTAGGATGTTATTCTACTCCTAATTAAGTTGTGATTAGGACTGTATGTATATATAAGGGATGTAACCCTTCTTTGAAGATCAATGAAAAAATATTTTCCTTTAATTTTATCTTTTTTCCTCTGAATTTTATTCTTCAGTAAGAATAAATTAATTGCTGCAATAATAAATTTGTGTAGTTGGTTGACGTTAAATTTGTTAACAATGAAAATACAAGGTGAAAAAAACTATCAAATTCTCTTTGTAATGCCAAACATGTAGGTTTTTTGTTAAATCACAAAGCCAACGAAATAGATCAATATTTAAAAGTGAAAACGGAAAGAAAGAAAGAACTTCAAATGGAAGTATAGGGACTCTTCATATTGATGATAGTTATATAACAAAGGAAATATTAGTACTTATAGAGTCGAAAATTAGTTTAATTAGATGGAGAGTTACTATGAACCAAAAAGCATGAAGGTTATAGAAAATTAAAGGATGTAATAAAACTTTTTTGAGTATTAACTCTCTCGAGCATTCATGAATGATAGTTTTGAGAATGTGTAACATTAGAACTTACATATTCTGCATTTGTACTTTCACGTGGCAAAAATATAAAAGTAAAAAAACCAATTTAAATATGTACAATATACTTGAACATATTTTATTCAAAGCAAACAAAGTTATTGGTGTATAACTTTTAAAAATTAAACAAAGCTTTACTTTTTATAAGTTGAGCATCAAAAGCAGAAGATATATATCCAAAAACTCAACATGCTTAAGAAAAACAAACATCATTAGTATTACCAGAACCATTGAAGCATTTAATGCAAGTGAAGTGAACTCCAGCTAAAAACACTTTACGTAACGTGTATACACTCATTACAGAAGTAGGCTCTTTCACTGGAGTGATGAATTCGTCAAAATCCAATGTCCCATCTCCATCTGAAATCATCATAAAACCCTTTCTCTTGACGTGTTGTTCATACTCTTCGAAACTAATTTTCCCATCTCCATTGCCAAGCCTAAGCAGTCTCCAATGTCTCCTCCATCATTATTATTATTTTTGTTCTGATGAATCTCTAGGACGAATCTCTAGGTTTATTATTATTATTATTATTATTTTTTACGAATCTCTATGTTGTCTTATTATAATTTTTGTTTTGATGAATCTCTATATTTCTTCTTCTTTTTCTTCTTCTTCTTCTTATTTTGTTTGATAAATGTCTATGTTATGTTTGCTCATAGCAGTCACCTTGCGAAAGAGAAGCCTTGAGTATATACTACATTTTTTCAGTGCTTCTTCACCATTTCCAAGTTCCTTGAAATTGTCTTCAGTATTTCAATTAATATTTTCCCACATTAGTCATAAAACTAATTTACCGTTCAACTGGATTTTCTCTCCATTCCTTGAATCTTACACTTTAAAAGTCATTTCAATTTACTTTTTCAACTTTATAAATTATGTCAATTCTATCTAATTATATTTAAAAGATCCAATTGTATTTTTAAAAATTACTTTTAATTTTTAAAAATTACTTTTAAATTCCTATATAATAAATTTGAAGCTTTTTAAGTTTTTTTTATCTTCATTTTGAAGAGCATCTACAACCAATATCATTGGCACTTTCCAAAACGGCCCCAACAACAGCTTCTTCCAATCTTGACTCAAGGTATTCAAAATCAACTCAATCAGCCTCTCCTTCCTTGAATACTGCAACGACTTTCTCTTTTTCAAATGCAACGGCTCCTTCCTTTTCTAATACAAGTACAAGTCATGATATTCTAATAGTATTGTAAAGAATGCTACAATATCTCTAGGATATATTTAGCATATTTTGTCATTTTACCTTGTTTAGTTCTGCCTATAAATAATCTCTTCTACTCCTAGTACATGCATCAATGGAATGAGCTTCTTCGTATAAAACTCTTTATGGTATTAGAGCTTGGAAACAGCTCCAACGCCTCAATTCTTATGGCCACCGAACGCTGCAAATCTCTTATGAAAATAACACTGAAATTGAAACTAAATTATCCTTGCAAACTCTACATCAATGCTCGAGTCTTATCTCTTTGAAACTAGACAATACCAATTTCTTGCTTTAGCGATCACAAATGGAGCCATTGATCCAAAGTATCAACATGGCACATCATCTCATCGAAGGCAGTCAACCTCCAAGCGAGGTAACTAAAGATGACAAGACGGAAACAAATTTGACTTATCTCACATGGAAGAGAAATGATGATCTACTTACAGCCTTTCTTCTTCGAAATATCGAAACTGAAGTGCTTGTCACTCTTAAAAATGTTGGTTCTGCCCACATGATATGGAAGTCCATCAAAGAACAAATTTTTCCTACCACAATGGAGAAAGAAATGATATTGAATGAAACTTTCATGTCTTTGAAGAAAGACACTCTTTCTCTTGATGAATATATAACATTCAAAGGCTTGTGTGATAGCTTGGCTGCCATTAAAAAGCCAATTGATGAAACTAAGAAAGTCTTCCAATTGGCTAGAGGTCTTGGAACAAAATACCAAGACTTTCGAACCGCCATGCTCACTAAGCCTCCCTATCCCACTTTCCAACAATTTGTCATGGCATTGCAAGCTTATGAGCAGATGAATTTCAGTAACACGATGGAAATTGACAACCCTCCTAGACATGACAAGCTTATATGAGCCAAAGAGGGAGAGGACGCGGCAGAAGCGATGGTAGATTTAACTCTAGAGGAAGAGGTTTTAATCCTGTCACAAGACATAGCTCCTATGGTTGCACCAATTACCATTCCCATAACATTGAAGGCCACAGTTCTACAAGCACCAACGGCAAACATGACAAGGCTCCTATAACGTGCCAAATTTGTGGTAAAAATAACCACTCTGCCATTGAGTGTTGGAGTCAATTTAATCACTCAATCCAACCCGCAGATCAATTACAAAAGGCTTTGGCTGCAATGACAATCAATCAAGATGATGATCCAAATCTCTATGCTGACTCAGGTGCTACACCACATGTAATTAATGACCTAATTAATCTCTCAACAATTTCTCAATATAAAGGTAGGGACACTATTTTTGTTGGAAATGGAGAGAGTTTAAACATAACTCATACTAGAAATGGCAATATTAAAAGTGATAATGGAATGTTAAATTGACAAATGTGTTAGTAGTCCCAGATATTAAAAAGAATCTTATCTCTGTCGGAAATTGGCTAAGGATAATGCATGTACAGTTACTTTTGATGCTAACAATTTTTATGTTATGTCATTTCAGTGAAAGTTTCTAGCTAAAGGACATAGAATTGAAGGATTATATGCTTTTGATAAAAATCATGAAGCTTTTACTGTGTTAAAAGGAGTCTCTCAAAATACTTAGCATCAACGCATGAGACATCAGCATTCAAAGTTATTGCGCATTTTAAATTCTAGGAATTTAATAAACATTTCCAATTAGGAAAAAACCTCAAACCATTTGTACTAGTTGCCAAATGGGGAGAAGTTGTAAACTTCCTTTTGCTATATCAAACAACATTTTGATTTTTCCTTTTGAAAAATTGCATTGTGACTTATGGGGTCCTACTCCAATTCTTTCTTGTCAACAATTTAAATATTATGTTGTTATTGTGAATGACTGCACTAGTTATACATGGATTTTCCTTTAAATAAATCGGATTTCTTTGACCATTTTATAAAATTTCAAAAACAAGTTGAAAATTTATTTGAAAGAAAAATTAAAATCCTCCAAAGTGATAGTGGAGGTGAATTTACTTCTTTTGCTTTTGAAAAACACTTAATCAATTATGGCATACATCATTAATTTTTTTGTCCGCATACCCTACAACAAATGGTGTTGTCAAAAGGAAACACCGTTATATTGTGGAAATTGGTCTGACGTTCCTTTTTCAAGTACACATGCCTGTCAAATATTGGGTTGATCCATTTCTCATTGCTACATTCTTGATTAATCATCTCCCTTCTTATTCTTTTAATATGAAAAAACACCGAATTATAAATTATTTAATTATGAACCTACTTATAGCTGTCTAAGGATTTTTGGGTGTAGGTGCTTCCCTTATCTTCATGATCAAGGAAGAAACAAATTTAACAAGAAGACGTATCCTTGCTTTTTTATCGGTTATAGTCCTATCCATAAGGGATATTGTTGTTTATGTCCTTTAACTAATAGAGTTTATATTTACAAGCATGTTATATTTGATGAAAGTGTGCTCCCTTATGCCCCATCACAAACAACCACACCTCAAATGGACTTGGACGTCACTTTGTTTCCTACCAATGTTGTATTGCCTTAACAATGCTAAACTCCTTTTAAAAAAGGGAAACGCGTTCCTAATGGGACAAATACTTCTACTCATAAGGATATTCATCAGCCTCATTATCCTATAAAGAAAAGGAATTCCAACATTATTGATCCACCAATTAAGAAAGGGCAACCTAACATGATTAACTCATTGACCCTTAGCGATAAGTTTGGAGAAGGAACTCACAATAATTATGTTCCCATTTAGGAAACCAATGTCAAAGACTTCCTATTCATAAAGAACTACTCCCTCTTGATGTTATTAAGCAAACAAATGATGACCACACTCATGCCAACCCCAATGCAAAAGAAGATCTTGATAATATCTCTCCTAATTGTGTGATTCTTGAGATCACCAGCGAACTAGCATATAAAAAAAATTCTAACCATAGCACATCTACTTCTCAGGAGTTATTTAAGGATTTACCTAATTTATGCAATAATTTAGCTATGGATTTATCTCATATAGGTCAAGGACAACAGCCTTTGAAGGGCCTTTCTATGCTTACTCATCTTTAACTAAGGAAAAATCCAAAACTAAATCCTCAGCTTGCTAAAGAAACTTAAGAAATTTGATTTAAACATGGCAATCTTGCTCTTCTCACTTGTAGTGACATCAATGTGCCAAAAACTTACAAAGTTATACTAAAAATTCTACATTGGAAAGCTGCAGTGGATAATGAAATACATGCTCTTCATGAAAATCAACCTTGGCATCTTATCCCACAACCTCTAAATACCAACATCATTGACTCTAAATGGATATTCCAAATTAAGTTAAAAGAAGATGGTACTATAGAATGATCTAAGGCACTCCTCATAGCCCAAGGATATACTAAAGTTAAAGGCCTAAACTATAAAGAAACCTATAGCTCTGTAGTCAAGGCCATAATCAGAATTGTCATAGCCATTGCTACCACATCGAATTGGAAGATGAGACAATTGGACATCAAGAATGACTTCCTCCATTAGCATTTGAAAGAAATAGTTTATATAGAGCAGCCTCCTGGTTTTCAAAATCCTGATAATCTTGAGTTTGTCTACAAACTAAATAAATCTCTCTTCAAACTCAAACAAGCACCTCGTGCTTGGTTTAATAGATTATCGCAATATTTACTTCATATTAGTTTTATATGCAGTAGAGCTGATGTAATACCCCGTTCAATATAGAAGTAGAAAAATTAAAATTCTCAATATTTCCAGGAAGAAATATGCTCACTAGTAATCAACTTTTAGCATTCAATTAAAAAGCTTTATGTATTAAGTATACATGCATTAACCAAACATACTTATCTATTTAGAACCAAAATATATACACATATGGATATGCCCATATTCACCCAATTATAGCAACTAAACTATTCTAGAAACTAATAATAACACCCAACAATAAAATGTTGGTTCGAGCTTGACTCTAACCAAAATGATGATCAACCAAACTAAAACTCACTCTCGAAGTAGATATTCTAAAAAAAAATTATACTATTGAAGGTGAGTACAAATACTCAATGAATAGGGTGAGTACTTATAAACAATATATATATATACCAAATTCAAAGAAAATCACCACATTCTCATTTCAACATAAAACTCAATCAAATCGTAAATATCAAATCACGTACTTCTCAAGAACATCATGAATTTATATAAATATTTATCATCAAAATCAAGAGATTTAGTACACACTCAAGTCATAATCAACATTTTAAGCTCTTTAGTGCTAACCCATCCAATATGTTAGTCCTCTAAGAGTATTGAACACACTTAAGTGGTAACCCATCTAATATGTTACTCTCCTTAAGTGATCAAATACATTTAGATGATTACCCATCCAATATGTTACTCCCCCTAAATATTTATATCATACACATGTGTAGAGCTACCCCCAAAGGGCAAACCACTCGATTACACGCCCCAAAGGCATTAGTGTAAACAAGCTCTATCCCAAAGACAGTCAATTCATCAATAATATTTTCAGCATATATCTATATATACTTTCTATTTAGAAATCTTTATCAAAATATAAGACATGTTCCCATACTTTAGTAGCAAAATAGCAATCATAATATCTTTCACAAAGTAGGATCCAAGCTCATTCATAGAAGTCATATCATTTTTAACAATAAACCAAATTTTAGGGAAAACATATATATATATATATATATATATATATATATATGTACATATCGAGTTGTAATCATGACATTGTTAATTAGTGATCTACTCACCTTATCAAAGCAAAAATCCAAGATCAAGTTCAACACACTAACATAAGTGGACTTTTGAAGAGCACTACACGCCCGAGCCTCCTCGGTTTGATCTCTCCAAATCTTTACCCCTTATTTCATAATCTCCTAATACCAAACATCATACCTCAAAACTACAAACAAAACCTAAATACAAGAATGATTATGAAGTGCATATGTAATGCTTCATGATGCAAGTTATGCAATTCAAGCAATTCACACCATTCACAGAATTTTGCCTATTGCAGCAGCCTAATTGCTTAAATTCATTACTAACCTAATGATTGAATTTTAACATGAAATTTTGCAGATACATATTCAACATATTGAAGTATATGTACCTAAAAATCAGGTCAAAATACCAAGTTTAAGAGCCTCAAATACACAAATTCCAAAACCAGCCTCCGCAGAATTTGCTACTGCAGCAACCTTGAAAATAAATTTACTTACCCAACCAAAAAAATGTATTTCATCATGAAATTTTACCACATGATAAACAACATATAAATATGTCTTCATACAAAAAATGGGTCAAAATGAGAGAGATAAGGGTCTCAAATACTCAGATTTCATAATCAGCCCCTGCAGAATCACCTACTGCATCAGCCTTGGAAATCAATTTATTTGCCCAAAAAAATGAACGTATTTTGTGTTGAAATTTTAACATATGATAAAAAAACATATAAAATTATATTCATACTGAAAATTGAGTTAAAATGACAGAGTTAGGGACCTGAAAACACTAAAAAATAGAGTAACCCTGCTTTGTAAAAAACGGAGTCCTACAGAGAAACCAATAACTCACTTCCACTAATCAAGTTCCCACTAATATATATTTATTTAAAGCTCTTAAAATCAGCCATATCCATATCTACTCTCTACTCAAATCATAAAATCTACACAAATCACTATACTTAAAATCAAAAGATTTAATCATGAACATAAACATACAATAAGATGCATATGATGCTTGATCATTCAAAACTAGAGAAAATTAGCTTCTTTGTAATTACTCAATATTTTAAATAATATAAATATATTTTGGAATATGCAGTGTTAATAAAATTTTTATTTTTATTTATATATTATCATTATTTGTGCATATTATTTATGTATTTTATTCTAAATGTTTTATTACGTAAAATACTTATTTTGGAAGTTTTATTATTTTAAAATATTAAAGTCATTATCATTACTATTACTATTATTATTATTATTATTATTATTATTATTATTATTATTATTATTGTTGTTGTTGTTGTTATTGTTGTTGTTATTTATTATTAGGGTTATCATTTTATTATTAATGTGCATGTGTGTATTATGTATGTATGTATGTATGTATGTATGTATGTATAAAAGAATGGTCAAAAAGCAAATAAACCAGGGTCAACTATTCTTTCTCTTCCCCCCACCATTTCTTTTCTTCCTTACCTATTTTCTTCTCTCCCTCACCGTGTGAAACCAACAGCCCCTCACCCTCACTATGCTGCCACTGCCATCACTCATCACCACCGTCACCTTCTCTTCTTTGTCCAACTATCGACGTCGCCTAGAAACTCGACGGAGTGCTGAAATTTGTAGGAAACTGAGAGTGACTCCATTGAAGCCGATGAAGTTTCCAGTCACGAGAGCTCATTGTTCCGATCTTGTTGGAACCTCCTAGCTCTGGTGAGTTCGATTCTAAGCTCGGTTTGAGCTTAAACTCTCTTGATCTTGAGTTATGTCCAATTTTTGTTTAGGTAACATTAGGGTTTTTGAATTTTTTTTGAATTATTGTGTTTGATTCATGAATTTTTTTCTTTGATGATGTTGTTTAGGGTAGCTTAATCTTCTCAAATATATTTTTTGTATATTTTTTTGAATTAATTTGGATAATGTGTATTTTTGAATATTTTAATAATTTAAATTAAATTTTTGTTAATTATTCATTTTGGGTGGAAATTTGATTAAGTTAGTGTCATTAATTTAAGTTAGTAATTTTAGAATTGATAAAATAATTTTTAGTGATTTTATATAATTTTTGAGAATATTTTTAATATTATGTGAATTTTGGATATATAGGCTAATTGTGTGTTTTCATTGAAATTATAGTTAAATAATATGTTTTAAATAATTTTGAAATAATAAATGGTATTAAAATGATTTTTATGAATTATTTATTATTTTTAACTAATTAATACTAATTTTCAATAATATATATTCAAATAATAATTTTATATACTATTATTGTGCTTAAATAAGTTTTTAACTATTTTAATATATATTTGGACTATTTAAATAATGAATTGTGAATTTTACTATTTTATGTTAAAATTGAAAATTGGGATTTTTATTAATATTATATAATTTATTTAAGATTTTATTTAATTAATTGGAAAATAATTATATTAAATATTTTAATGTTTAAATGTATTATATTTTGGTATTTTATGGATATTTATGGAATTTAATGATTTTTATTATATTTATTATTAAATATTGATTTGTGGTGAATTGTGAACCTCAGTTGAGAATTTGTGTAGTTCGAGGTCCCAACCCGAGGTGTTGAGCTTGTGTTATTTAGAAGTATGTTTCCTTATAGGATCGGCTCTACTTTTTAGTAGAGAGATATCCGTTTTACAGAGGAGACTCTACCGATTTTTTGGTAAAATTCTCGTAAAACATGACATCAGGTTTATCATGAGCTTTTGTATTTTAATTGAGTTTTAATTCTTAGATTGAGTCTTCCTTTAGAATTCATAGAAGTATAAGTTAAAATTTATTATGATTCTGATTGTTATTATTATTTATTTTTCTAGCTGCGCCGAGACTGAGGCTTATCGGACTAGGCCTGTCAAGTCAGTCTCAAGGAGCGTAAACTTGTGAGTTATTATTTTATATATGCATTGCATATAGGATGCATGAATATGAACTTTTATATTTCCATAATGCATTTAATCCTGAATTATTTTATCAAATGATTTGGTATACTTTTGGTTTATTTTTAGTATATTTGCTATATATGAGAGATATATGCTAGGTATATTTTTGGTATGTATTTTGTATATATGTGACATATATAGGTTAGTATGTTTTGATATATATTCAGTATATTTGACGTATATTTTGCATATTTATTTGGTATATTGTTGGTATATTTGTGGTATATGTTTAGTATATAAGTGCTATGTTATTTTTAAATGAATGTCATTATGTTTTAAATGATGCATTTTATTATTTCCAATATATGTATGTGATTTTACATGAAGGATATTAATAGAACGTGCTACCTAGTGGCTATACTAGGACTATGTACATACCAATACGATAAATTTTAGGGTTGAGTTTGTAAAATCACTTGAGGTGACATTTAAATTATTGATTATTGAGATTTGATGTAATGAGTTGTGTGATTGTGGGAGCTCAGTTGACCTAGTGTCTCGGGGCCAATCACACTGACAGTGAGACTGTGGGAGCTCGGTTGACTTAGTGTCTTAGGGCCAATCTACTGTCTAAAATGGAATAAGAGAATTAATTTGAAATTAAGTGTGCCTATGTGGCTTGTGAGTTATGTGGATTGAGGTTGCAAATATTAGGGTTCTATTTGATTATTCATTTAAATAAATATTTCTGCATTTATTATATATATAAAAGCAGATTTTAGCATTTGTGTGAAATGCATGTATATGTGTATTATTGTACTGATGCTTGACTGCATATGATTTAAATTGCATATATATATATATATATATATATATATATATATTATAATAATTCATTCAGTGAGATTTGACAACCCTCAATATTTTTTTTAAGAGATTCCTCGTCGTCAAACCTCAGTAGTAGACCTCTACGTCATTCTTCCTCAGCCCCGGCTAGATTATATAATTTTTTTTATCTAATTTTTTATTGTACTTTAGAAAACTCCAGTAGTAGTGTATTGTATCAATAGAATGTTATTTTAGTAAGAGACCTGTCTCTGAATATTGTATGAATATTTTTATTTTATAATATGACATTTGAGTATTTATTTTATATCAATTAAAATTTTAATTCTAGAGCATATTTATTTTATTACATGTATTTTATTTTTAAGGTTTGCTACGGCTTCCGGATTTGAAAGAATTTCCGTTTCTTAACGCCAGTCATGACTCCCCATTTGGGTTGTGACATTCTTACTTACCTTGATCAACAAAAACATGGCTGAAATCTTCTTAAATTCAGCTACCCATACTTTCCCTCTTCTCTAATTTTAGGCTTCAATCATCAAAGAACAAGATAACTCAAGGTTCTTTAAGATTAATTTGAGTTGAATGTTGTTTTTTTTAGTTGGGTTTAGGAATGAAGGTTTGGGAATTTATGTTTAGGTTTTCTCTCTTCCCCTTTCCTCTCTTCTACCACTTTCACATGTTTTCTACTTAATCTTGCACGTATAGAATTTTTTTCCTAGTTAAGTTGTGTTAAAATTTCCTTTTTAGCCCAAACTATTAATAACAATTAATCCTTAACCCTCTCTTTTTTTTTGTGATATTCATACCTCTCTAGTTTATTCAATTAATAATTTATAAATCAAAATGTCATGCACATGAAAATGAAATGCACGTATGTTATAAGGATGCAAATCTTATAATTCTTTCTATCTTAAAAAATTTCGTCCTCTAAATTTTACATACCTACGATTTCAAACAAGTGAGGATATTGACTTCTCATATCTTCCTCATGCTCCCAAGTTGCTTCCTTGCTTATGTGGTTTCTCCATAATACCTTAACTAGAGGAATCACCTTGTTTTTTAAAACTCTTTCTTCCTTTACAAGGATGACAATGGGTTCTTCCTTATAACTTTGGTCATCCTCCAATTCAATTGGTTGTGCTTGCAAAATATAAGATGGATCACTTCAGTACCTCCTCAACATAGAAACATTAAAAACATTACGAATTTAGGATAGTTCTAGTGGTAATGTTAATTTATAAGCAACTAGTCCAATTCTCTCCATAATTTCATATGGGCTAATGAATCTTGGACTCAATTTTCCATGCTTCCCAAACCTCATTACACCCTTCCATGGAAAAATTTTAAGAAACACCTTATCCCCAACTTAATATTCTATTTCTCTTCACTTAAGATCGGCATAGCCTTTTTATCTATCTTATGCAGTTTTCAACCTGCTCTTG
Organism: Mallotus nudiflorus; assembly: GCA_947683625.1. NCBI lineage: Eukaryota > Viridiplantae > Streptophyta > Magnoliopsida > Malpighiales > Euphorbiaceae > Mallotus > Mallotus nudiflorus. The sequence continues at coordinate 2,717,033 of CANTUR010000483.1, forward strand.
ATAATTTCTATCTTTTTCGTGGTCAGTTGAATAATTTCAAGACCCATAAGCTTTCTTTCTCCTACTTTACCTCAACATATAGGACTTCTACATTTCTGACCATATAATGCTTCATATGGAGTCATATTCAAGCTAGGATAGAAACTGTTATTATAAGCAAACTCCACTAGTGGTATAAACTTATCCCAACTACCGTTGAATTTAATTACACATGCTCAAATCATATCTTCCAATGTTTAAATTGTATGTTCTATTTGGCCATCAGTCTATGGATGAAAGGCAATACTAAATTGAAGTTTAGTACCTAAAGCATATTGAAGACTAGGCCAAAATCTATAAGTAAATCTCAGGTCTCGATTAGAAATGATAGACAATGGTACATCATGCAATCTTACCACTTCTCTAACATATAACTCAATTAATTTCACAAGTGAAAAGCTCACTTTAATGGGTAGAAAATGAGCTAATTTTGTCAATCTATCAATGATCACTTAAAGAGCATCATTTCCTTGTTGAGTACAAGGTAACCCTGTCATAAAATCCATTGCAATGTGCTCTTATTTCCACTCTAGAATTGCAAAAGGTTGTAAGGTACCTATTGGATGTTGATGTTCAGCTTTCACTTGTTGACACACTAAATATCTAGTAAAAAAATCCATAATGTCCTTCTTCATTCCAACCCACTAGTAATTTTCTCATAATGTCCTATACATCTTTATGCTTCCCTAGATGCATTGAATAGGCAGAACAATAAGCTTCCTTCATGATTTTTCATTTCAAGACTTCTACATTAGGTGCACAAAGTCTTTCTCCAAACATAAGAGTACCATCTTCAAAAATAGAGAATTTTGTTCAGGCATTGCTTTTTACTTCATCTATAATCTTTTTTATCTTATCATCCTGTTTTTTAGCTTCTCTAACTCAATCTACCAATATTGGCCAAACTTTTAACGTGGCTAATAGTGCCCCATAACCATCATGTGCTAATTCTGCATTCAAAGCACGGAGATCAAGAAGTAATGGAAGCATAGTAGTATTAATATGAGATAGAGCACTAAAGGATTTATGATTGAGGGCATCTGCTACTACATTCACCTTGCCCGAATGATGTTCAATGGCAATGTCATAGTCTTTAAGTAACTCTATCCATCTTCGCTGCCTAAGATTTAATTCCTTCTAACTAAGAATGTATTTCTAACTTTTATGATCTGTAAAAATCTGACATGTCACTTCAAAAAAATAATGCCTCCATATTTTTAAAGCAAACACAATTGTCATAAGTTCTAAGTCATGTGTAGGGTAGTTAAGCTCATTAAGGCATAATTGCCTTAAAGCATAGGCAATCACTTTACCTCGTTGCATAAGCACACACCCTAAACCATTTCTAGATGCATCATTATATACAACAAACTCACAATCTTCCTCTGGAAGTGTCAAAATTGGAGCTGAAATCAAACATGTCTTTAATGTGTCAAAGCTTTCTTGGTATTCATCACTGCACACAAATAACACCTTTTTATGATGCAACTTAGTTATTGGTGAGGCAATGCTAGAAAAAATATGCATAAACCGTTTATAATATCCTGCCAAGCTAAGAAAACTTCGTACTTCATGCACAGTTTTAGGAGCTTCCCATTTTACAATCACTTTTACTTTGGTAGGATCAATAAAAACTCCTTCAACTGAAATAACATGCCCCAAAAAAACTACCCGATTAAGCCAAAACTCACATTTACTTAATTTGGCATATAATTTATTTTCCCTTAAAGTCTGTAATACCTGCCTTAAATGTTTAGTGTGCTCTTCTTCACTCTTAGAATAAATCAGGATATCATCTATAAAAAAAATCACAAATTAATCTAAAAAGTGCTTAAGTACCCTCTGTATCAAATCCATAAATATCGTCGGTGCATTGGTTAACCCAATGGCATTACCAAAAATTCATAATGACCATATCGGGTCCTAAAAGTTGTTTTAGGTACATATGCTTCCTTGATTTTCTGTTGGTGATACCCTGACCTTAAGTCTATTTTAGAAAATACCCTTGCATCTCGTAATTGATCAAATAAATTATATATATGGGGTAATGGGTATTTATTGTGTAATGTCACCTTATTCAATTGCCGATAATCAATACATAACCACATTGTACCATTCTTCTTCTTCACAAATAACACTAGTGCTCCCCATGGTGATACACTAGGTCGGATGTAACCCTTGTTGAGTAACTCTTGCAATTGTACCTTTAAATCCTTTAGTTTAGCTGGGGCTATTTTATAAGGTGATTGTGAAATAGGAGCTATCCCAGGTTGCAAATTGTCAGGACCCAAAACAAGGGTCATGACCGGCACTAGGGAACGGGAATTCTTTCGAATCTGGAACCCGTAGCAAGCCTAAAAATAAAATAAACATACAATAATAATAATAACAATATTTAAAGTAGCAGAAATAAAAATCATAAATATTAAAATAATAATCCACCAACTGATTTAAATCAAATCCTCATCATTACATATATATAAACTCCTTTAATACAATTCCAGTTCAAATATAATACAATATCTTTTTAACAATTTAATGACTACTGTAGTGTCTAGATAAAATGAAACTCAAGACTCAGAAAGCAATTTACATAAAGAAGCCGGGGTGGAAGAAATCCGGCGTACAGGCCCTGCTACTGAGGTCTGAAGATGATGACTCTCCTGAAAAAATTTAGTCAACGGAGGGGAGTCAGACCTCACTGAGTGAATTACTATAATATATATACATGCATACTAAATGACAATGCATACAATCAACAGTATGTATCTAATATGTATATATACAAGCAAATACACACAGATGCAATAAAATCATTTTATATATTTTATTGAAAATCATCTTTTATGAAGGATCAAATAGAACCCTATAATATCGCAACCTCAAAACAGTGTTAGACAACACTCTAGCCATACAGGCTCACTTATTCCAAATATATTCACTTGTTCCATTTAGACAGTAGACTGGCCCTGAGATACTAAGTCAACCGAGCTCCAGTAGTCTTACTGTCAATGTGATTGGCCCCGAGACACTTGGTCAACCGAGCTCCAGCAATCACACCCCAAATCATATCTCACACATCAGATAAATCAATTCCAACCAAAATCCTCAAACTGGTTAGTAATATAGCCTAAATGCTATAAGTGTACCAGTACGTACTCGGTCCTAGTGCTGCCCACTAGGTAGCACGTTCTATCGATATCCTTCATTAATAAATATAAAACATTCATTCACAAAAAATGATGCATGAATTTAAATAAAATAACAATATAAACCATATATATACTGAAAATATACCAAAAGTAAACCAGGTATATTTCGAGTATATATACGTCGAATAAATCCAATTAAATTACAAAATAAGCTCGTAATGTATTTAAAAATATTTTAAACATAAATGGTTAATAAAGCATGCATATAATTTAATATATACCAAAAATAAACCAAAAGTAAACTAAAAATAAACTTAAATAATAATCAAACCATTTATGCATATTTAATCAAAATAAAACATACATTTCTAAATCATGCACCCTAAGCATATATATATAAAATAGTAACTCACACTTAGTGCGCTCCTCGAGATGGGTCCAACGGTGCCTGGTCCACTAGGCCTTGGTCTCGGCGCAACTAAACAAACAATATATAATGGACATTAGAATAAACCTAACAGAAAATCCTAAAAACTCGATCTAGAATATTAGATAAAGAAACAGAATTAGGGTTCGACCGGACATCACGTTTTACGAGAATTCTACCAAAAATTCGGCAGAACCTCCCTTGTAAAATGGACATCTCTCTACTCAAAGAGTAGAGCCCGGCCCTGCAAAGAAACACACTTCGAAAACACAGGCACAACTCATCCACAACCCCTCGGTCGGACTCCAAACTACAATCTACTGACCACGGTCCACAATTCACAGAACAATATAAAAATACCAAAAATACCCTTATATCATAGAAATACATTTTATACGTAGAAATTACATAATTAACCTTTAAACACAGTAAAGACCGATAAAAACTCATTTATTTAGAAAAATCGTATATTATATATATAATTTGAAAATAATTCTCAAAAAATATTTTTAATTAATTAAAAATACTAAATAATTTTTAGAAATCATTTTTATACCTTAAATAACTATTAAAAACCAATTTAATTACATTTTTAGTCAATTTAGGGTAAAATTACCAAAATACCCCTATATATATAAATATACTAAAATTACTCCAAAAATTCACCAAAAATAGTATAATTATCCAAAATTAATTTTCTCAACATATTTATCAATAATTGAACTCAATTAACCAATTAATTTCAATTAAAACACAATTAACCTAATTTTCCAAAAATTCCATAAACTAATTAAATTCAAATTAAATACATAGAAATTCATAAAAATTCCAAATAAATTTCTATAATTCATTTAAACACCTATATTATCATAAAACACAATTTCATAATTTATTTAATTAATTTCCGAAAATTAGAAAATAATATTAAAATATTCAAAAATACCCAAAAATCAAAATAATCTCCAAAATTTCCAAAAAAATTCATACATGTAGATTAAGCTAAGGGGAACAACATTTGTGAAGGAATTTTTCATGAATCAATCCAATTGAAGTTCAAAAATTCAAGAACCCTAAAATGGCCGAATTCGAAAAATCAAAACCTAAGCAAATCAAGACCATTTCAAGTGAAACAAATCTTGGAATCACACTCACTGGAGTCAAGGAGAAGAAAGATACCAGCGGTGTCAAAAACGGTGGCCGAAAACGTCGTGAACGACGTTGCTCCAACTTTCGGCTTCTCCGACCGAAATCGACCTCCAGACGTCAAAAATGGCTGCAACAGGCGGCAGGGAAGGCTGAGGAAGGAGGTGGCACGCCGGACGGCACACCAACGGTAAGAAATCGACAGTAGTAGCGGCGGACGGTGAGGGGGAACGGTCGGGGATGAAGAAGGAGCTGGAGTGGCAGTTTTGTAATTAAACCAAACTTTTATAATTTGTTAATATTAAATGTATATATGTATATATACATACTTTATACTATATATTAAAATAATATTAAATCACACACATTAAATATACACCACACACATATAATTTAATATTTTAATAATTTAATACACCTAAAACAATTAAATAATATTAAAATAAATAAACAAATAATAAAATATTAGGGTAATATTAATTAAACCCTAATTAAATAAATAATTACACAAACATACGTTATTTAGTATTTTAAAAATATATATGAGTTCATGTAAGTCCGTAAATCTATTTAAAATAATTAATAATAAATAATTTACGTGAAAAATTCCCCAAAAATGCAAGTCCCGGGAAAATTTTACGTAAAGTACTTAAAATAATAATAAACAATTAAAAATTAAATTTTAATTAAATAAAAGCTCATGAAATATCAATATTATATTTAAAAATTATTAACACTGCATATCCCGATACCGTAATAAAATATTTAAAAACACGGGATATTACAGTCTCCCCCCCCTTATAAGAATTCGTCCCCGAATTCCAGAAAGAAAAGATTACAGGATCAGGAAGGAAAGAGATACGGGTAAGAAGCTTGCATCTCAGCTTCAGTCTCCCACGTATGCTCTTCAACTCTGTCATTACGCCACAGAACCTTGACCATCAGAATCTATTTCGAACGTAACTGTCGAACTTGATAATCAACGATCGCCACAGGTTCTTCCACAAACGTCAAATCTTCATTCACTTCTACACTGTCAGGCTGCAACACGTGTGAAGGGTCTGAGATATACTTCCTCAGCATCAAGATATGAAATACTGGATGCACTTGTGACATACTCAGAGGCAAAGCCAACCGATATGCTACAGTGCTAACTCTCTCCAGAATCTCAAACGGTCCAAAATATCTCGGTGCCAACTTACCCTTTCTACCAAATCTCATCACACCCTTCATCGGAGATACCTTCAGAAAAATAAAATCTCCAACCTGAAACTCCACATCTCTGTGCCTAGGATTCGCATAACTCTTCTATCTACTAACTGCGGTCTCTAATCTTCGCTTAATCACGGTGACTTTCTCTGCAACATCCTGAACCATCTCAGGTCCAGTCAAAGCTCTCTCACCAATCTCATCCCGACTTAAAGGGGATCTACACTTCCTTCCATACAAAGCCTCATACGGTGCCATGCCAATACTGCTATGGTAGTTGTTATTATATGCAAACTCAATAAGTGGCAAATGATCATCCCAGCTACCTCCCAAATCCAAGACACACATCCTCAACATATCTTCCAGTGTCTGGATCGTTCTCTCAGACTGACCATCTGTCTGAGGATGAAAAGCAGTACTGAAGTCTAACCTAGTGCCCATCGCTTCCTACAACTTCTGCCAAAAATGAGAAGTAAACACTGAACCTCTATCTGACACAATGGACACAGGTACTCCATGAAGGCACACAATATGCTTTACGTACAACTTCGCTAATCTAGCTACAGGATATGTGGCTTTCATAGGTAGGAAATATGCAGACTTCGTCAACCTGTCTACAATCACCCATATGGAATTATATCCATCCTTTGAACGAGGTAAACCGACCATAAAATCCATAGCTATCCTTTCCCACTTCCACTCGGGAATAGGAAGAGGCTGAAGCTCCCAGAAGGCTTCTGATGTTCAGCTTTCACTTGCTGACACGTCAGACACTTAGCAACATAATCAGCGACATCCTTCTTCAATCCATCCCACCAGTATAAGTCTCTAATGCTGTGGTACATCTTCGTAACACCTGGATGTACGCTATAGGCTGTAGAATGTGCTTCCTCTAGGATCTCTTCTCTCAAATCATCCACATCAGGAACACACAATCTACCACTGATCCACAACACACCATCATCATCAAGTGTGAAATCAGTGAACTTCCCTTCTCTGACATTCTCTGCAAGCTCTTCTAGAATAGGATCTCGGCTCTGAGCTGCTTTAATCCTATCCCTCAGTACAGATTGCACCTTAAATTGAGCTAGCAGTCCACCTGATCTACTAATCTTTATCATCAGACCTTGATCCACCATCAGATGCAATTCATGGATCAACGGTCTCCTCTCAACGCTGATGTGAGCAAGACTACTTGAGGACTTTCTACTCAAGGCATCTGCTAGTACATTAGCTTTACCCGGATGATATAGAATCTCACAGTCATAATCCTTTAATAATTCCAACCATCTCCTCTGCCTCAGATTCAGATCTCTCTGCTGGAAAATGTACTTGAGGCTCTTGTAATCAGTAAATATCTCATAAGTCACCCCGTACAGATAATGTCTCCAGATCTTCAAGGCAAAGATCACTGCAGCCATCTCTAGGTCATATGTAGGATAGTTCTGCTCATGCTTCTTCAACTGCCTTGAAGCATAGGCTATCACCCTTCCATTCTGCATCAACACACAACCAAGGCCAATTCTAAAGGCATCACAATAAACTGTGAACTTGTCCACACTATTAGGCAAAGCTAATACTGGCATTGTGGTCAACTTCTCCTTCAACAACTGGAAACTATTCTCACAAGCTTCTGACCACTCGAATCTAACATTCTTCTGAGTCAAGTGAGTCATAGGGGCTGCTATTCTAGAAAAATCCTACACAAACCTCCTATAATACCCGGCTAAACCCAAAAAACTCTGAATCTCAGTAACAGAAGTCGGTCTAAGCCACTCAGACACTGCCTCAATCTTCTGTGGATTAACCTGGATACCTTCTTTAGACACTACGTATCCAAGAAAAGAAACACTCTCCATCTAGAAATCACACTTTGAGAATTTAGCATAAAGCTGATGATCTCTCAATGTCTGTAGTACAATCCTTAAGTGATATACATGCTCCTCCATACTCCTAGAATATACCAGTATATCATCAATGAAGACTACCATAAATTGATCCATATATGGTTTGAATACCCTGTTCATCAGGTCCATAAAAGCTGCTGGTGCATTACTCAAACCAAAAGACATCACCAGAAACTCATAATGGCCATATCTAGTGCGGAATGCCATTTTAGGAACATCAGCTTCACTAATCCGCAACTGATGATAACCCGACCTCAAGTCAATCTTAGAAAAGAACTGTGCACCCTACAATTGATCAAACAAGTCATCTATCCTTGGGAGAGGATACTTGTTCTTCATTGTCACCTTGTTCAACTCTCTGTAGTTAATGCACAGTCTCAGGGTACCATCCTTCTTCTTCATAAATAGGACTGGTGCACCCCAAGGAGAAATACTGGGTTTGATAAAACCCTTATCCAATAACTCTTGCAACTGCTCCTTCAACTCTTTCAACTCTGCAGGAGCCATTCTATAGGGTGGCATAGATATAGGAGTAGTACTTGGAACCACATCTATACAGAATTCAATCTCTCTGTGAGGTGGTAAACCTAGCAACTCCTCGGGAAAAACATCAGGAAACTCACAAGCAACATGAACATCTGTGAGTGACAACTTCTCCACTGAAGTATCCCTGACTAATGCCAAATATCCCTGACATCCTTTCTTCAACAACTTCCTAGCCGTAATAGCAGAAATAAGATTCTGAGGTGCTGAACTCCTATCACCCATAAATTTAAAATCTTCTTCACCAGGAATTCTGAATGTCACCTCTTTATTCATGCAATCTACCACGGCATAATGCTGAGATAACCAATCCATTCCCAAAATAACATCAAACTCCATCACATCCAACAAAATCAAATCAACGGGTAATTTTCTATCTCCCACGAGAACTGGACAACTAGAAAGAACAATATCGGTGTCCAACGAATCGCTCAGAGGAGTGGCAACAGACAAAGGAAAAGCCATCCTCGAAGCTTGCCAATAAGATTTGGAAGCAAAAACAGGAGAAACAAACGAATGCATGGCACCCGGATCAAACAAAACCCATGCATCCAGGTAACAGACAGAAACAATACCTGCCACGACTGCATTAGATGCCTGAGCATCCTGCTGAGTGAGATGGAAGACTCTGGCCTGACCTCGACCTCCCTGCTGACTGGTAGAAGCCTGGCCAACACCTTTAGTACCTCCTCTAGTACCTCTACCATAACTCTGCTGTGGAACAAACAGGGTGGAACTCTGATGCTGAGCTGGTGGTAACTGAAATGGCACTGGTGCAGCACTAGCAATCGATTGCTGTGGGAATCGTAAAATCTGTGGCTATTGATACCTAGAGTAAGGACACGATCTGACAAAATGTCCTGTCTGCCGGCATCTGAAGCATGTCAGTGGTGTCAGATAACATGGTCCCTGATGGACTCTACCACAAGTCTGACAAACATTGGTAGCTGATCCAGAACTACGACCACTGCTGCTGCTCGAAGCACCTGACCCAAATCTGAATGGTCTACGCTGACCTCCACGGCCATGTCTACTGCTCTGATGCACTCGCTGCTGCTGTCTCTGACTCTGCTGAGTCAGACCTCGCTACTGACTACTCAATCCAAATTGAAAACTCGAATACGGAGTAGCCTGCAATCCACTCGACTGAACTCCCAGCTGGTAATAATCAGGCATCGCTCCCTGCCTAACTAGCCTCAGCTCAATCTCCTTGGCTAACTCTATCACAGACTCCAGAGTAAGGCCTACTATAGGCATACCAAAAAAAGCAGAACCCAAACCAGTGACATATGTAGTGATCATGAAATACTGGTCTCGCATCAGATCCTCTGCATATCTACCCAGCCGAAGAAACTCTCGGGTGTACTCCTCTATTGATCGATCATCGCGAGAAATACTGGTTAACCGAAGATGATAGCTCATACTGAGAGGCTCCAGACAGAATCTCCTCATAAATCTCTCTCGGAACTGAGCCCAGGTCATCGTCATCATGTAAGGCTGGATCATCTGAATAAACCAGTCCAAAGCTGGTCCCTCGACAGATAGCTCGATGATCATAATTCACTGATACTCGGTATAAGCAGTCCGAGTCCGAGTCTCGATTGCGTGCAGAAAGTCTAATGGATAAGAAGTACCATCAAACGCAATCCTGCCAACTCGGGCATAGAACAAAGCTGCCTCAAGGTCAGAATACCCTGCTGATAGGCAGGCTGAACAGGCTAAACAACTGGAGGCACAGGAACATCAAACTCAGGCTCAATAGGCTCCTCATCCTGTAACTCTCTCTGCCTGTGGCAACCTGTCGCTCCTCGAGGTCTACCTCTGCCATGACCTCTACGTCTAACTGGCTGCTCAGGATGTAAAACCTCATCCTAAAAAGACTCATCATCCTCGGCCTCAACGATCGATGGAGCGACACGTGCTCGCCTCCTCATTCTGAAAAGACAAACGGAAAGATTCAGACAAAACAGACAATGGAGGAATAACACAGAAAACTAAAGCAAGGAATACTCATCAAGACATACTCAAACCTAATTCACTGCAGTAGTTACCAAAAGAAAACACAACTTTGAAAACTAGGGCCACAACTCACATAACTAAGCCCTGACACAGAACTCCGCTCTGATACCAACTTTGTCAGGACCCAAAACAAGGGCCATGACCGGCACTAGGGAACGAGAATTCTTTCAAATCCGGAACCCATAGCAAACCTAAAAATAAAATAAACATATAATAATAATAATAATAACAATATTTAAAGTAACGGAAATAAAAATCATAAATATTAAAATAATAATCCACCAACTGATTTAAATCAAATCCTCATCATTACATATATATAAACTCCTTTAATACAATTCTAGTTCAAATATAATACAACATCTCTTTAACAATTTAATGACTACTGCAATGTCTAGATAAAATAAAACTCAAGACTCAGATAAGCAGTTTACATAAAGAAGCTGGGGCGGAAGAAATCCGGCGTACAGGTATGCTACTGAGGTCTGAAGATGATGACTCTCCTGAAAAAATTTAGTCAACGGAGGGGAGTCAGACCTCACTGAGTGAATTACTATAATATATATACATGCATACTAAATGATAATGCATACAATCAACAGTATGTATCTAATATGTATATATACAAGCAAATACACACAGATGCAATAAAATCATTTTATATATTTTATTGAAAATCATCTTTTATGAAGGATCAAATAGAACCCTATAACATTGCAACCTCAAAATAGTGTTAGACAACACTCTAGCCATACAGGCTCACTTATTCCAAATATATTCACTTGTTCCATTTAGATAGTAGACTGGCCCCGAGACACTAAGTCAACCGAGCTCCAGCAGTCTTACTGTCAGTGTGATTGGCCCCGAGACACTTGGTCAACCGAGCTCCAGCAATCACACCCCAAATCACATCTCACACATCAGATAAATCAATTCCAACCAAAATCCTCAAACTGGTTAGTAATATAGCCTAAATGCTATAAGTGTACCGGTACGTACTCAGTCCTAGTGCTGCCCACTAGGTAGCACGTTCTATCGATATCCTTCATTAATAAATATAAAACATTCATTCACAAATAAATGATGCATGAATTTAAATAAAATAACAATATAAACCATATATATACTGAAAATATACCAAAAGTAAACCAGGTATATTTCAAGTATATATATGTCGAATAAATCCAATTAAATTACAAAATAAGCTAGTAATGTATTTAAAAATATTTTAAACATAAATGGTTAATAAAGCATGCATATAATTTAATATATACAAAAAATAAACCAAAAGTAAACTAAAAATAAACTTAAATAATAATCAAACCATTTATGCATATTTAATCAAAATAAAACATACATTTCTAAATCATGCACCCTAAGCATATATATATATAAAATAGTAACTCACACTTAGTGCGCTCCTCGAGATGGGTCCGACGGGCCTGGTCCACTAGGCCTCGGTCTTGGCGCAACTAAACAAACAATAAATAACGGATATTAGAATAAACCTAACAAAAAATCCTAAAAACTTGATCTAGAATATTAGACACAAAAACAAAATTAGGGTTCGACCGGACAGAATTAGGGTTCGACCGGACATCATGTTTTACGAGAATTCTACCGAAAATTCGGCAGAACCTCCCCTGTAAAACGGACATCTCTCTACTCAAAGAGTAGTGCCGGCCCTGCAAAGAAACACATTTCGAAAATACAGGCACAACAACTCATCCACAACCCCTCGGTCGGACTCCAAACTACAGTTTACTGACCGGGGTCCACAATTCACAGAACAATATAAAAATATCAAAAATACCCTTATATCACAAAAATACATTTTATACATAGAAATTACATAATTAAACTTTAAACACAGTAAAGACCGATAAAAACTCATTTATTTAGAAAAATCGTATATTATATAAATAATTTGAAAATAACTCATGAAAAATAGTTTTAATTAATTAAAAATACTAAATAATTTGTAGAAATCATTTTCATACCTTAAATAACTATTAAAACCAATTTAATTACATTTTTAGTCAATTTAGGGTAAAATTACCAAAATACCCCTATATATATAAATATACTAAAATTACTCCAAAAATTCACCAAAAATAGTATCATTATCCAAAATTAATTTTCTCAACATATTTATCAATAATATCAATAATTAAACTCAATTAACCAATTAATTTCAATTAAAAACACAATTAACCTAATTTTCCAAAAATTCCATAAACTAATTAAATTCAAATTAAATACATAGAAATTCATAAAAATTCCAAATAAATTTATATAACTCATTTCAACACATATATTTATCATAAAATACAATTTCATAATTTATTTAATTAATTTTCGAAAATTAGAAAATAATATCAAAATATTCAAAAATACCCAAAAATCAAAATAATCTCCAAAAATTCCAAAAAAATTCATACATGTAGATTAAGCTAAGGGGAACAACATTTGTGAAGGAATTTTTCATGAATCAATCAAATTGAAGTTCAAAAATTCAAGAACCCTAAAATGGCCGAATTCGAAAAATCAAAACCTAAGCAAATCAAGACCATTTAAAGTGAAACAAAGCTTGGAATAACACTCACCGAAGCTCAAGGAGAAGAAAGAGACTGGCGGTGTCAAAAATGGTGGCCGGAAATATCGTGAACGACGTTGCTCCAACTTTCGGCTTCTCTGGCCAAAATCGACCTCCAGACGCTGGAAACGGCTGCAACAGGCGGTGGGGATGGCTGAGGAAGGAGGTGGCACGCCGAAAGACACACCAAAGGCAAGAAATTGATGGTAGCAGCGGCGGACGATGAGGGGGAACGATCGGGGATGAAGAAGGAGCTGGAGTGGCAGTTTTGTAATTAAACCAAACTTTTATAATTTGTTAATATTAAATGTATATAAGTATATATATATACTTTATACTATATATTAAAATAATATTAAATCACACACATTAAATATACACCACACACATATAATTTAATATTTTAATAATTTAATACACCTAAAATAATTAAATAATATTAAAACAAATAAACAAATAATAAAATATTAGGGTAATATTAATTAAACCCTAATTAAATAAATAATTACACAAACATACGTTATTTAGTATTTTAAAAATATATATGAGTTCATTTAAGTCCGTAAATCTATTTAAAATAATTAATAATAAATAATTTACGTGAAAATTTCCTCGAAAATGCAAGTCCCCGGGAAAATTTTATGTAAAGTACTTAAAATAATAATAAACAATTAAAAATTAAATTTTAATTAAATAAAATCTCATGAAATATCAATATTATATTTAAAAATTATTAACACTGCATATCCCGATACAGTAATAAAATATTTAAAAACACGGGATATTACACAAATCAATTGAAAATTTAATTTCCCAATTAAGAGGCAATCTTAGAAGCTCTTTTGGAAACACATCAATGAATTCTTTCACAACTAAAATGTTATCTAGCTTCAATTCTTCATTTTCAGTATCAATCATATATGCAAGATAAGCTTGACACCCTTTCTTAATCAACTTCTGAGTTGTTGTAGCTGAAATGAGACAAGTAATTAATGCACAACACTCCCCATTAAAAGTAAATTGTTGTGCCTTAGGTGGATTAAATAATATAAACTTTATTTAACAATCCATTATGGCTTAATAGGAGGATAGTGCATCCATACCTAAAATAATGTCAAACACTTACAAATGCATTAATACTAGGTTCACATTTAGCATACCCTTCCCCACTTGCAACTCACAACCCTTATACACATGATTACACATAATAGTTTCCCCAATAGGTATATCTACAACCAAACTCTTACTCACCCTACTAGGCTCCTTCTTACCATTCATGAAAAATGAATATGAAATTAATGAATGTGTAAAGCCAGGATTAATTAAACAATAGGAATTTCTTCTAAAAATAGATAACATACCAATAATCACATCTCTAAAAATAGATAAGATACTAGAGAAGAAATAGCCTCTTATTGAGTGATGGCATACACCCTGGGCTAAATTGCAGGTCTACTACTATGTGTGTCCTAACCAATCTTCTTAGTTTGGGTGGCACCACTGGCTCTACCAACACTAACCCTTACTCCTTTACCAATCACTCTTCCTTGGAAAGGAGGCCTACCACCTCTAACACCCCTATAAGCTGAACTTGAAGTAGAACCCTCAAATTGTGTCTTATGTGGGCAGTCTCTTCTTATGTGACCCAAACCACCATACCCAAAACAAGTCAAAGGTCATTTCATGCATTTACCTTCATGAAGTCTCCCATAAGATGAACAATAAGCAGTACTAATTCCTTGTACACCTGCTGGACCACTACTTCATTGTCTAATTAAATTTTGGCTAGCTTGAGGTTGAGTAGATGGAGGTTTAATTATGGTTGAGTAGCCTCTAGCCCCACTACTAACTGTCGCTAATCTTATTTGAGATAAAGTTCCTCCTTTGCTGAAGGACTTCCTTCTATAGCTCTATGATGAAAACTTGGACTTCTTTTCTTATTCTATTTCTTGCTGTAATCTTTCTTTCTTAATAGCCTTTTCAACCCAACCTCTAAATTATGTTCCTTTATACAAAGAGAAGCCATCTCGAATCTCCACTCTTAACCCCTTTTTAAATCTTCTACATTTTTGCTTCTTTATAGTAAAATTGTTTATAGCAAACTTATACAATTATTTAAATTTGTCCATATATTCTCTAATAGTGGAGCTACCTTGGATTAGGTGGATGAAAGCATCTTATTTGTTGCTTCTGTAAGTCTCTATTAAATATTCTCTATAAAACTCTACTTTAAAGAGCTCCCAAGTTAAAGCTGCACCATGTAAATTTTTAACTCCTATAAACCACATCTCTACTACCTTATGAAGTAGGCCATAGAGATTACTCACTTTCAAAGCATCAATGAATTCAAGAGTAATGAAAGCTTTTTCTATGGCCTTTAACCATTTATCATCTTCCCTAGAGTCTAGTGGACTATAGAAATCATAGGCTCCACACTTCTTTGCTGATTCTATTAGTTCTCTAAGTTTTCAATAATGCTCTTTAACTGTAAGAGCTACTGTTACCATTTCAGCTACAATGCCAGGGTTAAACTAAATTATATGTGCTGCTAAAGGAGGAGGTACAGGATGAGGATGGGGAGGATATTCAGGCTCTCCTTCCTTTTGAATTTAATGCACCCCTTGCTCATTAATATTATGCTTAGCTACTTATTCTTCAAAGACATTTACAGGAGGAGGAATCCTATTTGGTTGGCCAACATCCTGAAGCCTAATAAGTCTCATACCTTGGCCTTGACTAACCCTTCAGCCTCCTCGACCTCTACCCCTAGCACCTTCCACACGTGGTGGCATTACCCTTCAAGAGAAAAATCAACAAATCAATTCAAGACTACACATAAAACATATGTCTACAGAATCTAAAACCCGCTCTGATACCAAAACTATAACACCTCGTTCAATATAGAAGTAGACAAATTAAAATTCTTAATATTTCCAAAAAGAAATATGCTCACTAGTAATCAACTTCTAGCATTCAATTAAAAAGCTCTATGTATTAAGTATACATGCATTAACCAAACAACATACTTATCTATTTAGAACCAAAATATATACACATATGGATATGCCCATATTCACCCAATTATACTGACTAAACTATTCCAGAAACTAATAACAGCACCAAATACTAAAATGTTGGCTCGACACCGACTAAACTATTCTAGAAACTAATAACAGCACCAAACACTAAAATGTTGGCTTGACCTTGGCTCTAATGCGGAGGAGTGCAAAATGATGATCAACCAAACTAAAACTCACTCATGAAGTAAATATTCTGAAAAAAATTATAATATTGAAGGGTGAGTACAAATACTCAGTGAGTAGGTTAAGAATTAACAACGGGGAACATGTATTTCTTATAAATAATATTGTATGTATGTATATATATATATATATATATATATATATATATATATATATATATATATATATATATATATATATACATACAATATGAGAATGTGATTTTTTTCTTTGAATTTGGTACAAATGAGATATATACGCATATATACACATATATACATACATATATACATATACCTATATATCTATATATATATATACATACATATTGTATGTATATATATACACGTGCAGAGCTATCCCCAAAGGGCAAACCACCTGATTACATTCCCCAAAAGTATTAGTGTATTCAAGCGCTATCCCAAAGACAGTCAATTCATCAATAATATTTTCAGCATCTCAAATATCAAGCATAACATGAGAGTATATCATTATCATTAAGCAATATATATATATAGACACATACACACACACACACTTTCTATTTAGAAATCTTTATTAAAATATAATACATGTTCCCATAATTTAGTAGCAAAATAGCAATCATAATATCTTTCATAAAACAGGATCCAAGCTGATTCATAGAGGTCATATCATTTTTAACAATAAACCAAATTTTAGGGAAAACATATATATATAATATCGAGTTGTAATCATGACATTGTTAATTAGTGATCTTCTCACCTTATCAAAGCAAAAATCCAAGATCAAGTTCAACACACCAACATAAGTGGACTTTTGAAGAGCACTACACGCCCGAGCCTCCTCGGTTTGATCTCTCCAAAGCTTTACTCATATTTCATCATCTTCTAATATCAAACATCATACCTCAAAACTACAAAAAAAAATTAAATACAAGAATGATTATGAAGTGCATATGTCATGATGCAAGTTATGCAATTCAAGCAATTCACACCATTCACAGAATTTTGCCTATTGCAGCAGCCTAATTGCTTAAATTCATTGACTAACCTAATGATTGAATTTTAACATGAAATTTTGCATATATATAGTCAACATATTGAAGTATATGTACCCAAAAATCAGGTCAAAATACCAAGTTTAAGAGCCTGAAATACATAAATTCCAGAACCAGCCTCTGCAGAATTTGCTACTGCAGCAGCCTTGAAAATAAATTTACTTACCCAACCAAAAAAATGTATTTCCTCATGAAATTTTACTACATGATAAACAACATATAAATGTGCCTTTATACCAAAAATAGGGTCAAAATGAGAGAGTTAAGGGTCTCAAATACTCAGATTTCATAATCAGCCCTTGCAAAATCACCTACTGCATCAGCCTTGGAAATCAATTTACTTGCCCAACAATATGAACGTATTTTGTGATGAAATTTTAAACATGATAAAAAAAATATAAAATTATATTCATACCAAAAATGGGGTCAAAATGACAGAGTTAGGGGCCTGAAAACACTGAAAAATAGAGCAGCCCTACTTTGTAAAAATAGAGTCCTACAGAGACACCAACAACTCACTTCCATTAATCAAGTTCCCACTAATATCTATTTATTTAAATCTCTTAAAGTCAGCCATATACATATCTATTCTCTACTCAAATCATAAAATTTACACAAATCACTATACTTGAAATCAAAATATTTAATCATGAACATAAACATACAATCACATGCATATGATGCTTGATCATTCAAAACTAGAGAAAATTAGCTTCTTACTTACGTTAATCAACAAAAGCATGGCTGAAATCTCTTTAAATTCAGCTACCCATACTTTCCCTCTTCTCTAATTTTAGGCTTCAATCATCAAAGAACAAAATAACTCAAGGTTCTTCAAGATTAATTTGAGTTGAATGTTGTTTTTTTAGTTAGGTTTAGGAATGAAGGTTTGGGAATTTAATTTTAGGTTTTCTCTCTTCCCCTTTCCTCTCTTTTACCACTTTCACGTTTTTTCTACTTAATCTTGCATGTGTAGAATTTTTTTTTCCTAGTTAAGTTGTGTTAAAATTTCCTTTTTAGCCTAAACAATTAATAACAATTACTCCTTAACCTCTTTTTTTTTTTTATGATATTCATACCTCTCTAGTTTATTCAATTAATATTTATAAATCAAAATATCATGCACATGAAAATGAAATGCATGTATGTTATGAGGATGCAAATCTCATAGCTGACCCTTCTTTATTTGTTTTGCGCAAAAATAATACAATTATACTGATGCTTATATACGTTAATGATATTATGAAATAATGATGACAAGATACAATGGCTCATTGAAAATCTTGGATCAGAATTTGCATTAAAAGACTTGGGTGATTTACATTTTTTTTCTCGGGATAGAGGTCCAAAGAAATAATAAAGGCGTAACTCTCTTTCAAAGTTAATATGCTGAGGAAATTCTTCAACGAGCCAAGTTACTAAATTGTTCTCACTTCAAGACTCCAATGGATCTCAAACCTCAGCTAGCCTCTCATGATTATGATCCCATTGATGCAACAGAATAGCACAGCTTGGTAGGAGCTCTATAATGCTTAATATACACCAGGCCCAACATCGTTCATGTAGTCAATAAAGTTTGCCAAAAATTACAAAATCCTACCATTTGAGACATGAAGGCTGTGTATTCTTAGATATCTTAAAAGCACCTTATAATATGGTATTTCTTTTTGAAAAATAATACACATTCTCTTTATGGTTTTTATGATGCAGACTGGGCTGGGTGTCAAACTACTCGTTGTAGTACTACCGGTTACTGTATCTTCCTTGGAGCAAATTGCATATCATAGTCCTCAAAGAAACAACCAACAGTTTATCGTTCTAGCACTGAACGCCTTGGCTTCAACAATGGTTGAAATTCTTTAGGTTACTTTTCGTCTTCGAGATATGGGAATACAATTATATACGGCTCCTCAACTATTTTATGATAACAAAATTGTACTTCATATGATGGCCAATCATGTTTTTCATGCTCATTTCAAACACATTGAAACTAACTATTACTTCATCCGCGAAAAGGTAATTGTTGGTGCTCTCATTAGACGATACATTCCCTCCACTCATCAAGTTGCTAACATATTCACAAAACCATAAGCTGCAACACCTTTTTGACATTTTCGAAGCAAGCTTAGAGTTCACTCTATCATTCCCTCCAGCTTGAGAAAGGGTGAAGAGAATCAATAGCCAATATCATCAGCACTTTCCATAATAGCCCCAACAACAGCTCCTTCCAATCTTAACTCAAGATATTCAAAATCAACTCAAGCAACCTCTAGTTCCTTGAATACAACAACGACTCTCACTTTTTCAAGTGCAATGGCTCCTTCCTTTTCTAATACAAGTATAGCTCATGATATTCTAAATAATATTGTAAAGAATGCTACAATATCTCTAGGATATATTTAGCATGTCTTGTCATTTTACCTTGTTTAGTTCTGCCTATAAATATTCTCTTGTACTCTAGGCACATGCATCAATGGAATGAGAATTATCTTCTTTGCATAAAACTCTTTACTTTTCTTATAAGAAAAAATAAAATGTAAGAAAATGTTTTTAAATTCTAATTTTGTCACTTTTAACATAAATTTAAAATTTAATTTTTAAATATTTTCATAAATTTTTAATTTTTCACTAAAAATCTTTAATTCTTAATTAACTATTTTAAAATTTACTTCTCAACTTTCAATCATATTAATTATATTTTTTTTGTTAATAGAGGTCAAACCAAAAAAGTATTAGTTAAAAAAATAGAAAACTTTTTGAAATACTAAAAATATTAGTCAAGAACATAAAAAAGTACTTAGTCTTTTTTAAAAAAGTTTTTTTTTTAAATATGACAAATTAAAATTGTGTTAAGATTTATAGTGATAGTTAAAATTACTTTCTTTATTTATTTTTATTTTTATTAACATTAATCTATGTAATAAATTGATTCATAAGTTGTCACTTTTTTCTTATTATTTTTAATTGATACATAAAAAATTAAAAATTTATGTAAAATTTTGAAAATTATTTTTTAAATTTATTTCAAAAATGGTAAAATTAAAATTTAAAAATATTTTTAAAATTTTACTTTTCTTAAAAAAAAGAAAAAATCGAATAAATGTCAAATATATTTTATAAAGATCTAAATGTAATTTTTAAAAATACAATTAGATCCTTTTAATAAAATTAAACAAAATTTATACAATTTATAAAGTTTAAAAAATAAATTAAAAAAACTTTTAAAATATAATTTAATTTATAATTAATCTAAAATTGAGGATAGAATAAATCATATTTCCTATTAATTAATGGCTTTTTACTCTTTCGTGTGTGTGTGTCTATATATATATATATATAATTTGAGGCCATATTTTGTCTCAGGGGTGAATAGCAAAGTTTGTTTGTTTGTTTTTTTTAATTAATGACACAAAACTTGTTGCTTGCAAGATTTGTGAGGTTTCTTAAAATACTTTAGACAGTGGTTGGAATTTTTTACCCATTTGATGCTTTTTTAAAAGAATTTTACTATGATACAGTCCTTTGCATCTACATAAATAAAATTAGAAATGTTGCATTTATTTTTATTTAATTACAAATAGATTATTTATGTTTATCAATACGTGTAAAATTTATCAATAATTGTAATTAAATTAGCAGTAATATGATGATTCTAATTCCATTTTTATAAAACATAAATACAAATGTTTCTATTGTATAAAGATTCCCTTTTTAAAATTCACGTTAAAAGCTAAGTGACCTTTATAAAGGATAAAATTCTTCTAATACTTGTTGAAAAAATTTATCTAATTAAACCAATTAATAAATAAATTAAAAATAAATTAAATCCAGAAAATAAACGGTGTACAAAATTTACGTGGTTGGCCTTGGTTGCGTACATTGGATACTATACCAAAAAAAAAAATCATAATATATGAAATTGTTATTTCCCTTGAATTGTTAAATTTAAATCTAGAATTTTGTAATCATCTGTAATTTAAAAAAAATATTCACTCCTCTTCACCCTTATAGAGTTCTAGAAACTGTAGAAAAAGATACAATCAATCCCTTTTGGAGAAAAAAACCATTTTGCAAATTCCCTTAAATGTAATTTCTACAAACAAGATTCCTAACTACTATCAAATTTACAAATGTTAAGTGCAAATCCCAAGTTATCTTGTGTATTTTCAAATTTATTAATTATATTTATATACGTTCAAAACTTTGCTAACAAGTATATTTGTTTGGAAAGTTTTATAATTAGCAAAGTTTAACAATTTGACTCTTAAATTAATTTTTTTTATTTTTTAAAAAATTAATTTTTCCTATTCTAAATCTAGTTTCAACTTCTTTGCATTTAGTCTAATTTGGATAGCACAAGTTAATCTAATATATATATATATATAAAATTTTGATTGAGACCATAAAGAAAATTCTAAATTTTCAGCCACTTGAACGAATAAATGTTGATAACATTATTCAAAATTTGATTTACTAGTAGATAGATATATAGGCCAGTAGATAAGCTAAATTACATTTAATGGAGCATTCCAATAAAAGAATATCAATCAATCCATAATAAAAGAAACACTCCAATTAATTAAAATCCAATCCTTAAGTACAATGCAACAATAAGGAAAACAGGAAATTAATTGAGCGAAACCCAATCGTATTTAAACTTAAACTTCAACAACTACAACCACTTGAGATGTGAGGGGAAAAACCACTTGTGATTAAAGGGAGGAGTACAACCTAATACAAGAACAAACAAAACACAGAAAACAAAAGCCAAACCTGCAACCTGCAATGCTAGTACCAGCAAAAGCAAACTAACCGCAATAACAGCCTAAACCAAACAAAAACCAAACGAGAAAACAAGAGCAACTACCTAAACCAAACAACAGCAGCAACAAAGAAACGAAGAACAACAGCAAAATAAATCACAAGAGGCATATGAGAGGCAACATTCCTAGAAACCAGATCACAAAGCAGCAGCAACCAGAAAGCTGATTAAACGCAAACTTCATGAATGCAAAGAATTCATGCAAGCTTACTCTGCCATACCCATCAGCTTACATATGTCGACAAGAACATAATTCTGTAGGGTCATCGTTGCAGCTGCCTGTGAGGAAGCTCCTGCTTCATTCTGAAAAAAGAATATCATAGCACAAAACTTTATTAGCTAATTTTGAAGAAGTTCAAACAATTAAAGAGCCATATATATATATAAATATATATTATTTCTTGAAATATGCTACATATACAATCTAATATTAATTTTTGTTACATCATGAGGCTAGATAATTAAATAGTTCAAAGTTGAAGTCTTGGAACTTTCTCATTTCCCCTCAAGAATTTTTTTTTCTTGGAATCAATATATTCATTAGCCCTACGAAAGCTAACAATTAACAGATCTACGATAAGTGACAACATATGGTTAAAAATATATATATTAATATTCTTCATCTGACTTGCCGAACCCTGGTTCCTCTTGGCTTGAAGCAAAGCATAATTATCAAGAAACATAGCACCATCTGTATGTTTTGTTGTAAAAATTGAGTACTGGACTGTGAATATTATAGAAAGAATTACAAATAAAACAATTGAAATAATAAATTGAAGAAAAATATCGAACAGAATTATTACACGGGTGATTAAAGTCTAAACGATTGTACTAAAAATCATTACAATAAAAATTCTCAGGAAAGTGTAGTGGGTCACAATGGTCCATTTAAGTACCAGACTCCTAGACAGAATTTTAATAAGACAAGTAATTTAATAGCATAATAATTTGCGACAGCTAAACCCTAACAATAGCAACAACAAAGAGAACACACAAATTTTATGTGGAAAATCCCGAACAAATTGGAGAAAAACTACGGGTAAAACTAGAAGAATTTTACTATGAAAAATAATAAAAGTTGCAAAATATTTTTCTCTGTACCCAAGGAGAATACAATAAAATTCTTTCTCTTAATATAGGAGATAACTCACTTTCTATATATTTTTCTTCACAAGGAGATTACTCACAATTTCTCACCAACTCACTAACTCTCACTAACACAATTCTCACACTGCACACTCTCTTCCCATTGCTATGCTTGTGTTTTTATTGCCCATGCAGCCATGGCAATGGTTATTTTTTTCACAAAATGTTGTTGCACCAACTAGATTTGGTGAGCAACTTTTGACTTTTTTTTTTCTCTTTTGGTTGCACCAAATTCAGTGCAACCATTTTTTACTTTTAACAATCTTCCACTTGAAGATTTGATTTAGGATCAATCAAATCTTCACATCATTCTATCTATCTTGCATTTTCATGTTGCTTATGTTTCCATCAGGCTGCAAAAGGATTGACACCAAATAAATTTATCACTGTTGAGAGCTTTTGTTAAGAAATCTGCTTGATTGTCTTTGGTATGAATTTTCTGCAAATCAACAGTTCATTCTTCCATTTTCTCTTGAACGACATGATACTAAACTCATATGTGTTTTGACTTTCAATGTAAAGCTAGATTTCTTGCGAGATGCAAAGCACTCTGACTATCACTAAACAAAAAAACTTTCTCTTGTTTGTGCCCGAGTTCTTCCATTGTCATCTTCAACTAAATTGCTTCTTTACTAGCTTGTGTAGCTGCCATATATTCTGCTTCCCTTTATTGATGTAGCCACAACTGATTGCAGTTTTGATACCCAACTTATAGCACTGCCAATAAGTATGAACACATAACCCGTTATGGATTTGCTTTTATCTAAATCACCTGAATAATTGATAATATGCAAAATAGTATAATCATTTAGGTTCCTTTTGGTGACTTTTTCTTTAGTTTGCATTTGCATTGTATTTAATTATTATGTTATTATTGTTATTTGTGTGCTTGTATGTTGTTTGTGTGATTTGTAGGTTCTTTTAGGCTAATCTCATACTTAAAATTGAATTTGAATGCCTTAGAATGAAGAAAGATTCGAGAAAGGCCAAGACAAAGATCAAGTGGAGTGTGCCGACTCGTCACAGTGATGCCAAGTCCTGACAACAAGTTTTGGTGTCGAGTCGTCATGCATGTGTCGAGTCATCACCAACCACAACTGTGAGGAAGAGACAATGCCGACTTGTCATAAATGTGTCGAGTCATGATAGAGACATATTGTCACGACCCAAAATAGGGCCATGACCGACACTAGGGAACGAGAATTCTTTCGAATCCGGAACCCGTAGCAAGCCTAAAAATAAAATAAAACATGCCATAATAACAGTAACAATATAATATGCAGCGGAAAATAAAAATCATAATATCATAATATTACCCATATCAACTGGATTTAAATCAAATCTCATCTCATAGATATATAATCTTTAATACAAATCCAGTTTCAATATAATACATCTCTTTAAAATAAAATATATGAAATCCAATACTTTAATTCACAACTACTGCAGTGTCTAGATAAAATAAATAAGACTCAAGTAGACAGTTTACATAAAGAAGCCGGGGCGGAAGAAATCCGACGTATTGACCTGCTACTGAGGTCTGAAGAAGTTGACTCTCCTGAAAAATAGTCAACGGAGGGGAGTCAGACCTCATTGAGTGAATTACTATAATATATATACATACACACTAAGTGATAATGCATACAGTCAATAATACATATCTAATATGTATATATACAGGCAATTTCACACAGATGCAGTAAAATCATTTTTATATACTTTATCTGAAAATCACAGTTTATGAAGGATCACATAGAACCCTAGAATATCGCAACCTCGGAAAAATAGTGTTAAACAACACTCTAGCCATACAGGCTCACTTATTCCAAGATATATCCACTTAATCCATTTAGACAGTAGACTGGCCCCGAGATACTAAGTCAACCGAGCTCCAGCAGTCTGACTGCCAGTGTGATTGGCCCCGAGACACTTGGTTAACCGAGCTCCAGCAATCACACCCACAAACCACATCTCACATATCAATAATCATAATAAATCAATATCCACAAATAAGTAAGTATTATAGCCTAAAGCTATAGGCGTACCGGTACGTACTCGGTCCTAGTGCTGCCCACTAGGTAGCACGTTCTATTGATATCCTTCATCATTAAATATAAAACATTCATTCACAAAAATAATGATGCATGAAGTTCAATAAAATACAACATAAACCATATATATACCGGAAATATACCAAAAGTAAACCAGGTATATTTCGAGTATATATATGTCAAATAAATCCAATCAAATCATAAATTAAATTAAAAATATATTTAAAAACATTTTAAATATATTTTATTAATAAAACATGTATATAATTTATTATATACCAAAAATAAACCAAAAATATACTTAAATACAAATCACATTATTTATGCATTTTAATCAAAGTAAAACATATATTTCTAAATCATGCATCCTAAGCATATATATATATAGTATAGTAACTCACCTAATGCGCTCCACGAGACAGGTCCGACGGGCCTGGTCCACTAGCCCTCGGTCTCGGCGCAACTAAATAAGAAATAAATACCCGATATCAGAATAAATCTAACAGAAATCCTAGAATTCGATCTAGAGTATTAAACACAGAATCAGAATTTAGGGTTCGACTGGATATCACGTTTTACGAGAATTCTACCGAAAATCTGGCAGAACCTCCCCATGTAAAACGGACATCTCTCTACTCAAAAGAGTAGAGCCGACCCTGCAAAGAAACACACTTCGAGAAATAGGCTCAACACAATCAAAATCCCACGATCGGACTCCAAACTACAGTCCACCGACCGGGATCCACAAACACAGAATAATTCCAGATATACCAAAAATATCCTTAAATCACAGAAATACATTTCATAGGTGGAAATTACATAATTAACCTTAAAACACTGTAAAAACCGATAAAAACTCATTTTATTATAAAAACCGTATATTATATATATAATTGAAAATAATTCACGAAAAATAGTTTTAATTAGTTAAAAATACCAAATAATTTGTAGAAATCATTTTTATACCTTAAATAATTATTAAAACTGATTAAATTACATTTTTAGACAATTTAGGGTAAAATTACCAAAATACCCCTATATATATAAATATACTTAAATTACTTCAAAAATTCACCAAAAATTATACAATTATCCAAAAATTAATTTTCTCAACATATTTATCAATAATACTAATAATTAAACCCAATTAACCAATTAAATTCAAATAAAAACACATTTAACCTAATTTCTCAAAATCACATAAACTTCAATAATTCAAAATAAATACTTAGAAATTCATAAAAATTCCAAATAAATTCCTATAATTCATTTCATCACCCAATTCAACCATAAACTCCAATTTCATAATTTAAATAATTAATTTCCGAAAATTAGAAAATAATATTAAAATATTCAAAAAAACCCAAAAATCCAAAAAATCTCCAATAATTCTACGAAAATTCATACATGTAGATTAAGCTACTAGGATCAACATTTGTGAAGGGAGTTTCCATGAATCAATCAATTCGAAGCTCAAAAAAAATCAAAAACCCTAATGTGACCGAAATAGAAAAATCAAAACCTAAGCAAATCTAAACCATTTTAGCTCAAACCAAAGCTAGAATCACACTCACCGGACCTCAAGGAGAAGAAAGAGACCGGCGGTGTCGAAAATGGTGGCCGGAGGAGGGAGAAACGGCGATGGATCAACTTTCGGCCAAAAGAGAAAAATGAAGCTGCCGACGCCGGGGAAAGGAGCTGGAGGCGGCGGAGGACGGCTGGGAACGGCGGTGGCAAGCCGGGAGGCACACCGACGGTAGGTGGTCGGAGTTGCAGACGGTGAGGGGTGAGGTGGGTGATGGTCGGGCGCGGGAGAGAAGAAAAGAAGAAGAAGAAGAAGAAAAAAGAAAAAGAAAGAAAGAAAAGAAAAGAAAAAAAAGAAAAATAAAAGAAAAATAAAAATTAAATAATTAAATAATAATAAAATAATAATAAATAAAAATTTTAATAATTTAATAATAAATAAAATAATTAAATAACAATAAATAAATAAATAAATAATACAATATTAGGGTTATATATATTAAACCCTAATTAAATAAATATACACACACGTAGGCTTTATTTAGTATTTAAAAATATGTATGAGTTCATGCAAGTCTGAAAATATATTTAAAATAATTAATATTACATTGTTTACGTGAAAATTTCCCCGAAAATGCAAGTCCCGGGAAAATTTTACGTAAAACACTGAATATAATACACAGTAATTAAAATAGGTTTAAAATACATATCAACTCGTAAAAATATCATGTAATATACAGAAATTATTGACACTGCATATCCCGGTATAGTGTAAAAATATTTTAAAAATACGGTATATTACACATATTGTGTCGAGTTAGCACAGTGGTGATGACTCATCCCTTATACTTCTTCAATGTACATTTTCATTTTTATACTCATTTAAAGAGGCACGAATTTGGATGCCAAGAAGCCTATAAATACATGAAAATTAGCTCTGTTTTTTGTATTGGAAAAGCATTGAAAAAAACTTAGTATTGTATTAAAAAGTTATAGCATTGTTAATTTTATTGAAAGAATTAAAGTGCTTAGTGTTCAAAGATATATCCAAGGAATTGAAGGAAGATATCAAGAGGATTTACCACAATCAAAGTAACTTCTTGGAGAGCATTAAAGGATTTTATCAACACAATCTTTTCTCCCTTATTTCTTTTAGTTACTTGATGTTTATAATACTTATTTGTTGTTCTTTGATATTTAGCATCATGTATTTTGGCTAAGTCTTTATATGTAGAACTATAATGATGAATTAATCTATGAAATGCATTTTTATCTCTTTATGATTAATGACTGATTTAATTTTAATTGAGTTTTGAATTGTGTTATCTATGCTTGATCACCATATATAACTTGTTATTCAATTGTTCATAATGAGAATTAGGACAAATTGGTGGAAATGCGATTGAAATTACTTAAAGGTTAGGAAAGTACTTAGAGTTAAGAAATTCACTTTAAGGGGATAAAGAATTAGCATAGAACTTAATGGTTTTTGTTTATCTTTTCAATTTCATAAGAGTTTATGTGGACTATAAATGAAAATGCTCTTAATTATCAATGAGAGTTGCTTTTAAAGATCATTGGCTTATTCTCTAATCAATGCATGAAATTTTATATGTAGTTGACCTTTAAAGTTCTTGATTAATTTTGATTTGTAATTCTAACATACATTGCTTAAAATTATTATTAGTATAGTCTATTTAATTTGTGTAGTTAGTAATTAGTAACTTTAAGTTAGTTAGAATAAATTAATACCATTTTAATATTGTTTGCCTATCCATCTAAGTATTTGTCTAGTTAATACAAAATTTAGTTTGAATTCTCAGTGTTTGACACCCTATTTATTCTATACTAAGTCTTAAAGACTAGGGTATATTTTTTACTTACATTAAATTTTAGCGCTGTTATCGAGGAATTTTTTTTAGTAATTTTTATTAACTTAGGGTAGAGAAAAGTTAATTTCGGCTTTAATTTTGTATTTGTTTTTATAATTTTTATTTACTTAATTATGATTATTTGATTTTGATTTTACTCTTCATGACTCTTATTAGAAGTGCTAATGATAACACTCTTTACTTTGATCCTAAAATTGAATTGAATTTATATGTTTTATACAAGGAACAAAGACATAGAAGAGTGAATCACAGGGAATTGAATAATATAGCTGAACCGGTAAGATGAACGTTAGGTGATTTTGCTATGCCTGACATCATGGGTAGTTTTGGATGGATTATGGCTCCATATATTGCTAGCAATAACTTTAAAATCAAGCCAAGCATCATTTAGATGGTGCAATTTAATCAGTTTCGAGGTTTACAAGGAGAGGACCTTTATGCTCACATATTGACTTTCTTTAATATGTGTGCAACCTTCAAGATTAATGGAGTGACCAGTGATGCTATAAGGCTTAGACTTTTTCCATTTTTAGTAAAGGATAAAGCACAACTTTGGCTTGCTAGTTTGCCAAGTGAATCAATAACAATATAGGACTAATTAAAATAAGAATTTCTTCATAAATATTTTCCACCATACAAGACTGCCAAGTTTTGCAATAAGATCACAGCTTTCAAGCAAAATGGAAGTGAGACAATCTATGAAGCTTGGGAGAGGTTCAAGGAACTTCAAAGGTAATACCCATACCATGGCTTACCGGATTGGATGATCCCTTAAATTTTCTATAATTGGTTGATAAATGAGAATAAGAACATTATGAATGTAGCTTCTGGTGGAAAATGGATGGATAAAATAGCTAGGGAAGCTATTACTTAGCTTGAAGAACTTGCATCTCAAGGGTACATAGGAGATAAAACAACAATGGCAAAAGTAAAAGGAGTTTTGGAGCTTGACACTATCAACTTATTGATTGCAAAGGTACATGCTATTACCAAGATGGTAAATAAAACTCAAATTAATTTTATAGAAACCACTAATGTTGTTTGTGAGTTTTGTAGAGGATCTCATTCATATTCTCAATGTAATATGAGTACTAATGAGGATGTGAGTTATGTATAAAGAGCTTTCAACCAAAGAATGGGACTGAACTCTAACTCTTATAACCCTTAATGGAGAAATTACCCTAAATTTTCATAGTTAAATCCATCCTCTTAATTAAACCCACCATTTAACTTAAACACCAAACCAGAAAACCCACTTGGATTTCCTATGAAACAACAAGCTTTCAACCGTATACAACCTAAATCTAACCTTGAAACCCTCATGGAGCAATTTATTAACCAACAAATGACCATCAATAAACAAAGTGAGGAGCATTTTAAGGAAATTAACTCCAAACTTGAATAACTTGCCACCCATAACCACATCCTTAAAACCCAAATTTCTTAACAAGCCTCTTCCTTTAAGTCTAAGCCTTTGGGAAAGTTACCAAGCCAACCAGAGTTTGCACTAAAAGAGACTTGCCAAGAAATCACTTTGAGGAGTGGTAAGGAAGTTAAAAATGTTACTAGTAAGAATAAAAGAATGGTTAAGGATGATGATGAAGTAGATATTGAAGCTAGTAAAGGGAATGATGATGAGGTTATTAGTAGTAAGGATAATGTTGAGGGTACAAAGAAGGGTAAAAAAGTGAGATGCCATACCATCTAAGGTAGATTTCAAAACACTTCATTTCCCTCAAAGGTTCATTAGACGTAGCTTAGATAAGCAATTTAGCAAATTCCTTAATTACCTTAAGGAAATCACTATTATTGTACCATTTATGGATGCTATTAGAGACATGCTAACATGGGGTAAGTTTTTAAAGGATATCATTAGCCATAAGAGCAATCTTGAAGATTGTAGGTTAGTTTCTCTTATTGAAAAATCTAAGGCTATGTACTTTAAATCTCCACTAAAGCTTAAGGATTTTGGTTGTTTCACTATTCCCTTATGTCGTGATATTCACTTTGATAAAGCTTTATATGAAATTGGTGTAAATGTCAGTCTTATGCCTTACTCCCTCTATAAGAGGCTTGATATATGAGAGCTTAAGCCCTCAAATATGTGTCTTTTAATAGTAAAAAAATCTAGAACTTATCTACTTGGCATTCTTGAAAATGTGCCAACTAAGGTGGGTAAATTTGTTATACTAGTAAATTTTATTGTCTTGGAAATAGAGGAGGAATTTGAAATCCTAATCTTATTTAGGAAACCATTTTTTAGGATGACGGGTGCAATCATTGACATGAAGAGAGGCAAGATTACATTAGAGGTGAACAATAAGTATATGAAATTTGTTGTATTCAAAATAATGAGGTCAACGCCTATGGAAGTGGTGAGTAGAATTGACTCAATTGACATCATAGATGAATGCATTAATGAAGTGATACATGAATGTCTAAGCTAAGACCCTATTGAACTATACATCATGCAAAAAGCTAGTGTGAGATCCTTGGAGTTAACTCTATACCTTCCTCCTTATAGGACTTCAAGATTTGAATCTTTAAGAAAGGATGATGATCTAAAGTCTACTCAACAATATGAAGAAGGAAAGCTAGAGCTCAAGCCTTTATTATCAAATCTAAGATATGCATTTCTTGACTCTAACTTTAAATTTTTGCTTATTATGAATTCACTTGTGCTTAATAATAATGTAGATGCTTTGTGTGATGTGTTACTTAGTCATAGGGGTGCCATTGTTTATTCTATAAATGATTTGAAGGGTATTAGCCTAAAAGTGTGTGTTCATAGAATCCTTTTAGAGGATAATGTCAAGCCTTCCATTAAGGTCAAAGGCAACTAAATCTAACTCTCAAAGAGGTGGTGAGGAAGGAGGTAACTAAGTTGCTTGATAATGGAATCATATATTCCATTAGTAATAGTAAATAGGTGAGCCCCGTTTAAGTTGTTCCAAATAAGGGAGGCTTAACCGTTGTTAAGAATGATTCTAATGACTTAATACCCACTAGAACTATCACGGGATGACATACGTGTGTTGACTATAGGAAGCTAAATAAAGCAGTTAAAAAATATCATTTTCCATTACCTTTTATTGACCAAGTTCATGAGAGACTAGCCAATTTGTCATATTTTTGCTACCTAGATGGGCTTAGTGGCTTTTATCAAATTCCTATTCATCTTGAGGACCAAGCTAAAACTACTTTTACATGTCCACATGCTACATTTTCTTTTAAGCGTTTGCTTTTTAGTTTATGCAATGCACATGTAACTTTTTAAAGATGCCCTACTTACTCATAGTCATGTTGTTACCATTATTGCTAAAGCTTTAAATGTTAACCTTGACGATTTCACTCATTTTGTTGAGTGTTCTTACTTTACTAAGCAAGCCTTTATAAGAGGTGATGTTGTCGATACTGCATTCTGCTTGATTCGAGTAAGGTCTCGATCTTATTAGCGAGGGTTGAAGCATTCACCACAAGTAGAGGAATCTCAAGAAGAGGGACGAAGATGTTAAGCCTGAGAACTTTCCCACTTATACACCACTTGGTGTGATGTCTTATTACTCACTTATCCTATATAGGGTGAAGCCAAGTGGTTCTTCAAGTGGACACTCTTATATTTAGGATCAGATTCTAGATACTCAAATGCCATACAGTGCTAATTAAATGCGATGGAGACTCAGAACAAACAGCATGATCATCGGCAAAGGGAAATAGAGTACAAGTTGAATCAATTCTTTGCCTATTCTAAATACAACATTGAGTCTCCTCTGCCTACTCCTCAGATGATTAGAGGAGTATTTCTTTCTTTCCTTGCTATTATGGTGCTATATTAAGGACAATATAGCATTTTAAGTGTTGAGAGAGGGAATATTAGTAGAATTTTGTTAGGTGTAAGCTTATCTCTATAATTATAGGTTATGTTTTATCATCATTTTGTATATATGCTTAATTTTGCTTAATTTTATCTTCTTCATATTTCAATTAGTTTTTTCTTCAAAGTTCATTTCGATTTTTCATTAAGTTTTATTTTCGATTATCATGTTAGTAAATATCTTTCTAGGCTTAATTGGTAGAATTTTAAAATTTCATTTAGTATAAGCTTTAAGTTTTCCTTTTTATCTTTTATTATTATTTTCAAAATCTAGAGAATATTTAGTCAGCTTTCTAATTATGATTAGAACTATGATGGTTATGATTTAAGCTTAGGTTTTTAAGGATTGAAGTGGCCTTAGGAAAACTATAGCCATAATAGTGTTGCTAACTTTTCAATAATGGATGAGGACATTTGATACATTTTTATAATTTTTAAAAAAAGCTTGTTAATGTGATAACATTTTGAGTAAATTGTGTGTAAGTGAGTATGCTTCTTAATTACACTCATTCGAAAAGAATGTATGACGTTACAAGTTGTTGTATTTTGAGTAAGTTATGTGTAAGTGAGTATACTCCTTAATTACATTCATTCAAAAAAAATGCAAATTAGTCTATAAAAATATATATGTATATAAAGGTGCATCTAAAATTCCATGAGAATTGTTAGTTAATACATGTGATTAATCCTTGTCCCATGGCTATTTTAGTTCTTAAAAGTCCTAAGTTTGATGAATGAGCATTACGGTTAGGAAGCTTGATTAGCACCTTACCTTTATATTCTTTGATTTTGTTATTAATAGTTTTAGATAAATTGTTAAACTTATTAATTATGCTATGAAATTTGTTCTCTCTATCATTGTTGAGCATTGGAAGCTTAGTTATCAACTACCTTTTTCTTAAATTTCTTTTTGATTGAGATTACTATATCTATTTTGGAGAAGATAAAAGATTTTTGTTATTCTCCCACTTCTATCTTTATCTCTTATTTGAGGGTAAGCAAGGTCTAAGTGTGGGGAAATTTGATAATATAAAAAATAGCATAATCATTTAGGTTCATTTTGGTGACTTTTTCTTTAGTTTGCATTTGCATTATATTTAATTATTATGTTATTATTATTATTTTATGCTTTTATGTTGTTTCTCTGATTTGTAGGTTCTTTTATGCTAATCTTATGCTTAAAGTCAAATTTGAATGCCTTGGAATGAAGAAAGATTTGAGAAAGGCCAAGACAAGGATCAAGTGGAATGTCTCAACTCGTCACAGTGGTGCCGAGTCATGATAGCAAGTTTTGGTGCCGAGTTGTCATGCAATGTGTCGAGTCATCACCAACCATAATTATAAGGAATTGTCATACACGTGCCAAGTCATGATAGAGACATCTTATGCCAAGGCGGCACAGTGGTGACGACTCGTCCCTTATACCTCTTCAATGTACCTTTTCATTTTTAGACTCATTTGAAGAGGCACGAATTTGGAATGCCAAAAAGCCTATAAATACATAAAGATTGACTCTATTGTAGGTATTGGAAAGAATTGAAAAACACTTAGTCTCATATTAAGAAGTTATAGCATTATTAATTTTATTGAAAGAGCTGAAGTGCTTTGTGTTCAAAGATATATCCAGGGAATTAAAGGAAGATATCAAAAGGATTTACCATAATCAATGTAACCTCTTGGAAAGCATTAAAGGGTTTTATCAACACAATATTTTCTCCCTTGTTTTATTTTAGTTACTTGATGTTTATAATACTTCTTTTTTGTTCCTTGATATTGAGCATTATGTATTTTGGCTAATTCTTTGTATGTAGAACTATAATGATGAATTAATTTATGAACTGCATTTTTATCTTTTATGATTCATGATTGATTTAATTATAGTTGAGTTTTGAATTGTGTTATGTATGCTTAATCACCATATATAACTTGTTAGACAATTGTTCACAATGAGTATTAGGAAAAATTGGTGGAAATGCAATTAAAATTACTTAAAGGTTAGGAAAGTACTTGGAGATAAGAAATTCAATTTAAGGGGATAGAGAATTAGTATAGAACTTAATGGTTTTTATTTATCTTTATAATTTCACGAGAGTGTGTGTGGACTCTAAATGAAAATGTCCTTAATTTTCAACGAGAGTTACTTTTAAGGATCATTGGCAATGCATGAAATTTTATATGTTGTTAACCTTTAAAGTTCTTGATTAATTCTGATTTGTAATTCTAACATACATTACTTAAAATTGTTATTCGTATAGTCTATTTAACTTGTGTAATTAGTAACTAGTAACTTTATGTTAGTTAGAATAAATTAAAACCATTTTAATATTATTTGTCTATCCATCCAAGTATTTGTGCAGTTAATAAAAAATTTACTTCGAATTCTCAATGTTTGACACCTTATTTACTCTATACTAAGTCTTAAAGACTAGGGTATTACTTTTGCCTATATTAATAATCTGAGTCGACATATCCTCTGACCATAAAGTTTGATCCTCCATAACATAATGCAACATCTGAGGTTTCTTTAATATATCTTAGGAACTTCTTCATAACATTCTAATGGTATTTACCAGGATTCACCATGTATCGACTAACCACTCCCACTGCATGTGCAATGTCTGGTCGTATATGGTAGTCAAGAAATTTCCATCCTCTATGCTTCTTTGCTAGGACTTATACTGCTAGGACTTATACTGGAGGATAACTTGAAATTAGTAGGATGTGGGTTAAAATTGGCTTATGATCTTGCATGTTGAATCATTGTAAGACTTTCTTTAAGTAGTTTTTTTGGAGTAGCCAAATCTTCTTATTATTTTTATCTTGATGAATTTACATCCCTAGAATCTTGTTTGCTTGTCCCAAGTCCTTCATCTCAAATTCCCTAGCCAATTGTGCCTTCAATTCTTTGATATGATCTTTGTTGGGGCCAACTACCAACATGTCATGTACATACAACAATAAAATGATGAAGTCATTTTCACTATACCTCTTGAAATATGCATAAGGATCTATATTAAGTTTATTGTATCCAAGGCTCATGATAAAGGAATCAAATCTCTTATTCTAACACCTTAGGGCCTGTTCTAAGCCATATAGAGATTTGTTCAACCTTCAAACCAAGTTCTCTTTTCCTTGTTCTTCAAAACCTTCTGGTTGGAGCATATAAATCTCTTCTTCAAGATTCCTATAAATAAAAGTAATTTTCTCATCTAATTGCTCTAAATGTAAATCAAATATAGCACACATCACCAAAACCACTTAAATTGTAGTAAGTTATACCATAGGGGAAAAGATTTCATTAAAGTCAATGTCTTCTTTCTAAGCATATCCTCGCACCACCAATCTTGCACGATACCGTTCCACTTGATCATCACTATTACGCTTGATCTTATAGACCTATATGTTACTAATTGGCTTTCTTCCTTATGATAACGACATAAGTTTCCAAGTTTGATTCTTATGCAAAGCTTCAATTTCTTCCTTCATTACTGCCATCCATTAAGATGCTTTTGGACTCTCCATTGCTTCTTGAAGAGTTGATGGCTTTCCATCCTCTGTTAGAAAGTAGTATACAACATTACTCTCCATAATATAATCAGAATGCTAAGCTAGTGCTTTTCTGCCATGAGTTAATTGACGAACTTTGGTTTCTTCAAACTCAACTAGTTCTCGTTCTTTATTTTCTGGTGCTGCTTTAAAAGAATCCTCTTATTCCACTTGTATCATTGCAGTCTTTGAATTTTCTTTTGATGTGCTACTTACATTTTTTCTTATAGCTTATCTTCTACAAACATCATATCTCTACTGATGATGACCTTATCAGCAGTGAAATTCCATAAGTGATACCCCTTAACTCCTTCTGCATAACCCAAGAGTATACATTTTATGGATTTTGGATCCAACTTTGTAGTTTCTTAGGCATTATACAAAATTTATATAGCGCTTCTAAATATATAGAGGTTTGAATAATCAACAGGCTTACCAGTCCAAATCTGCATATGTGTCTTTAACTCAATTGCAGTTGATGGTGATCTATTTATCATATAATAGGCAATGCTGACTGCTTTTGCCCAAAATGACTTTGCTAGACTTACGGCTCCTAACATTGCCTTTGTTCTTTCCAACTACTCGGCCATTCCATTCTGTTGAGGAGGTATGTTATACTGAACTGCCTTCTGATGCTTTCCTGCTTGCAGAATTTATCAAATTCTTCACTGGTATATTCTCCTCCATTATCTATTCTCAAACACTTAATCTTATTTTTAGAATCAAGTTCCATCCGTGCTTTGAATACTTTGAAGACTTTAAACACAACAGCTTTCTTCTTGATAGGATACACATAATATCTCATAAAGTAGTCATCAATAAATGACATAAAGTACTTTATACCTCTTAGGGACAGTAATGGTGCTTGCCACATATCAGAGTGAACCAATTCTAGAATAATTTTGCTTCTAGAATTAGATGTGTTAAACTTCACATAATGTTGCTTGCTTGTAGCACAATGCTCATAAAAAGGTAAGGATACCTTTATAAGACTAGGAAGTAGCTTCTGCTCGGCTAGAATTTTCATTCCTTGTTCTGACATATGGTTGAGTTTGCAATGCCATACCATCATAAATTTTTCACTTAAATCTTATGAAGTAACACATGCTTATGCCTCCGACAAAGTCTCTCCTAGTAGGAAATATAAATTTACAGCTATCTTTTATGCTTTTATTAGTAAGAGCGCGCCTTGAATTATTTTTATAATCCCATTTTCAATTTCAACCCTACACTTGAGATCATCTATTACTCCAATAGACAGTAGATTTTTATTTGAGCCCTCCATATGATGCATATTTTGAATAGTGCAAATTGTGCCATTATACATCTTTAATTTGATAGTTCCAATACCAATGATATGTAAAGGACGATCATCAATTGTGTACATAGGTCCTTTTGAGATAGGTTCATAATAAAAAAACTAATCGCTTTGACCGGTCATGTGCCAAGTAGCTATTGTATGTGCCAGTTGTCGTCACTTTAGTGTATAGAGCGAAGCCATCATCTAATATACTTGTAACATTTCCTTGAGGTTTGGAATCTTTTAGATTTTGACAATCCTTTTCAAGTGACCTTTTTTGCCATATTTATATCACTTAAAAATCTTCTTGATTCTTGATTTTGATATGCTTTGTCTCTACCTCCCATTAGAACTAAGTTCCGTTGATCTCCCTCTCATCACCACCAAAGCCTCCGCTTATTAGAAATTCACCATCTTGGCTTCTTTATTTTTATGCCTGCTTTCTTCCTCCAGGATAGCAGCTGCAATCTCATCAAAGACTAGATAACCTATGAGAAGATTATTTATCCAGTTGATGATAAGTTAATCATACAAATCAGGTAGACTCTAAAGTGGAATTTCAGCACGTTCATTTGCCTCTACTTTATATCCCAACGATGTGATTTGAGAAAATAAATTATTCAGAGTATTTATATACTCTGTCACTGAAGTAGATTCTGCCATTTGAAGAGTGTAAAGCTTTCTCTCAAGGAAAATTTTATTATGGATTGACTTAACCTCATAGAGTATAGTAAACTGATCCCAAATCTCCTTTGCAATTTTCTTTTCTTCTACACTTGATAGTATCTTGTCTACTAATGCTAGATGAAGATTTGCAATAACATTCTCATATATCTCTTTCCATTTTTTGTCATTTATGAATTCTTTTAGCCTTATGTTGATAGCCACTAGGCAATTATATTTTCTCCCATTAAATTTTTCAGTCTCATACTTTGCTGCAATTGCTTCTATCAATATTCACAAACCAAATGCTATGATACCATTTGTTGTAAAAATTGAGGATTGGACTGTGAATATTGTAGAACAAATTATAGCTAAAATAATTGAAATAATAAGTTGAAGAAAAATATGGAACAAAACTATTGCATAGGTGATTAGAGTCTAAATGATTGTATTAAAAATCACTACAAGAAAAATTTCCAAAAAAGTGTGGTGGGTTACAATGGTTCGCTTAAGTACCACACTCCTAGACAGAATTTTACTAGGACAGATAATTTAATAGCACAATAATTTATGACAACTAAACCTTGACAATAGTAATAAGAAAGAAAACACATAAATTTTACATGAAAAACCCCAAATAAATCGGAAAAAAACCATAGGTAATACTAGAAGAATTTTACTATGAAAAATAAGAGAAGTTACAAAATATTTCTCTCTATACCCTAAGGATATTACAGTAAAATTCTCTCTCTTAATATAGGAGATCCCACTTTCTATATATTTTTTTTTCACAATGAGATTACTCACAATTTTTCACCAACTCACTAACTCTTACTAACACAATTCTCACATAACACATTCTCTTCCCATTGCTATGCTTGTGTTTTTGTTGCCCATGTCATAACTATTTATAGTCATGGCAATGGTTATTTTTTCCATAAAATGTTGTCGACCAGATTTGGTGAGCAACTTTTGACTTTTTTTCTTTTCAGTGCAACCATTTTTTACCTTTAAAATGTTTATGTTCGAATTGTTTATTTTGATAATAAGAACAACAAAGATCATAAGTATCATCAAATCCATCAAAGCATTGAACACAAGTGAAGTAAACTCTGACTAAAAACTCTGTACACAAATTACAAGTGCGACCTCTGCAGCTCGCGCAAAAATAGTGAATAGTGATAAATTCATCAAAATTCAAGGTCTCATTTTCATCTTTGCCTAACATCTTAAAGAATCCATGAGAACAAATCGTTTCAATGCCCTTTTTGGTCTTGACAAGGTCCTTTTTGCTCTTGAAGTGTTGTTCGATTCCATTATCTTTATCGATTTTGTTGAAAACTTGTTGAGCTTGATCCTGCTGTGCTTTTAGTAAGTTAGCAAAGTAAGCTTTAGCAGTACTCTCCAGTATCTCCATCATTATTTTCTCATCTTTTTTTGATGAATATGAGGGTGTCTTCATTATTATTATTATTTTTTTTATTATTAATCTGTGGCATCATGATTGTTCCTCCCTTTAACCATTTCCAAGTTCCTTGAAGTTTGCTTCCGTAATATGATTTTTTTCCTTTCTTCTACAAGTTAGAGCTGGCATTCTAGTTATATATATATATATATATATATATATATATATATATATATATATATATATATATATATATATATGTATTAAGAATTTGAATAGTCAAATTTTAACTCAATTCTGTCATTATCCACTTAAGAGGGAGGACTGCCTAGTGTTATAGAGTAAATCAAAGTTTAGATCATATAGTCTCTCTATTAAAAAAAATTGTCTCATTTATCATCAACTACAAGCTAATTTTCTAAATAATTTTATCTTTTATTTTTATCAATTTAGACAATTAACTTTTTGACTTTTTTCAATTTTATCTAACTTTTAATTGGCATGTATAATTGTTGATGTAACTTGCTGACGTGTCAAAAACATTTCTACTAGAGAAAGGAGATCAAAATAATGTCATTTTAATCAGAAAAAAAAAGAACGGTCCGGTTCAATTGAAAAATATATAAAACCAAACTAAACTAAAAATATTTAAAAATAATTGAACAAGGGTTAAAATCGAATTAGACCGAACTGAACTGGTTCATTTGGTTTGATAGGTTTAACTTTTTTTGTTTTTGCAATTTTAAACATATTGAATTTATGTAATTTTATACTATTTTAATAATTTTTATTTTATTTATTAATTTTTAAAAAATCAACCAAGCTGATTTTCTAAAATGAATTTAAATAATTTTGA
This sequence comes from Mallotus nudiflorus, assembly GCA_947683625.1. Lineage (NCBI taxonomy): Eukaryota > Viridiplantae > Streptophyta > Magnoliopsida > Malpighiales > Euphorbiaceae > Mallotus > Mallotus nudiflorus. The sequence continues at coordinate 2,757,428 of CANTUR010000483.1, forward strand.
TTTGAATTTTTTGGTATTAAATAATAATATTAAGAGTTTTAAATATTTAAAAATAATATTGTTGAATTATTTTAAAATATTAGATAAACCAATCAAATCAAACTATAAAAATCATATAATTTAAAATAATTTATAAATTCAATGTGGTTCAGTTTAATTATATTTTTTACAATAAAAATTAAATCAAATTGAAATTATTTTGATTCTTTAAAGTAACAAATTGATCTAAATTTTTTTACAATTTAAACCGTACTGAACTGATTCGGTTTTCAGTTATTTTTACTCACCTCCACATATCCCTCAACATTATCTTTAATACATTAACAAACCGCGTTATCAATTATAAAAACTAATTGAAAGTTAGATAAAATTGAATTAAATCAAAAAATTAATTATTTAAATTGATATAAATTAAAAGATAAAATTATGTAAAAAATTGATATATAATTAAGGATACAAAAAACTATTCTTCCTAAAAAAAAAAATTTGTTCTAAAACACTAACAACGTGAGAGACCATACCCTACCACCGAGACCGTGAGATCACGGTATTAGGGTGTAATTTCTCGTCACGAATATAACATATGGACCAAAGGTATCCCATCAAAAATTAATGATCCCTTACCAACCTTAGCTGAGTATTAAATGCATGGATGAAGAAATGGCGTTAATTAGAGAAATTATTAAGTGAAACTAATTTAAAATTATAAATTCTCTATTGTCAACTTAATATGTAGTAAATGAAGTATATTTATTGTAATTTTTAATTTTAAAAATTAAATATTTAAATATAATTACTTTAATATATTTATAATTTTTTTTAAAAATTATAATATTTAAAAATCTCATATGTTATCATTCTTTTTATATAAAATTATGGTTCATTTAAATAAATATATAAAACAAACAAAATAATAAATAAATAAAAATCTCATATGCCTTAAATAGTTAATTAATTGCATTCCAACTTCTAGCCAAGCTGATCTTCGAATTAAATAAATAAATAAATAGTTGGAGTTCCTAATGTTCCCGAGGGAAGTGCAAGGATCTGATCGTTGTTAAAAAAAGAAAAAAAAAGTGCAAGTATCTGGTCAATCAGCAGCAAGAATGCGTCTTGGTGATGCAGTTTCAAGGGTTGGTTTGATTTGTATGATTATATATATTCACTTTGCTTTTTCTCAGTAATAGAATCATATTTCTACAAATTTTTTTTTTTTCTCTTAAGTTATCATTCTGACAAGTATATGATGAATCATTGGTCAGGGTATCATCAATTATGAAACTCTGGGCTATTTCATTGGAAGAGCCTATCTTTTCTTAACATATCTTTGTATTGAGAAGGAACGCTTGCGTTTTAGACAAATGAGATGGCTCATTATGCAGCTTCATGTTTCTATAAGAACTATTGGGTTTTAAATCATTTTATATAAAAAAAAAAAAAAAAAAAGATAATATATGAGATTTTTGAAAACTTTAATTTAAAAAAAATTATAAATATATTAAAAATAATTATAGTTAGATGTTTAACTTTTAAAATTAAAAAGTACAATAAACACTACTTAATTGTACTGCATATTAAATTTATAATTGAGAGTTCATAATTATCTTCTCAATATCTTTTCTCTTATAAGTCAATGTATTTTAATTGAATTTAGGCACCATTAAACAGATCCATGAATTAATTTTTTAAAATAATATATTATTTTACACTCATTATATTTTATTGTTATTTTTACGATGGCCGCTCTTATAGATAATAATTTGAGTGGATATCAGTGAATGGGATTCATTTGAGTGGATAATAATTTGAGTAGATATGAGACTGACTTTGATATGAATTAATTGGGACTCAGAAATAATTGTCTGCATCTCACGTAGAGTGATTATTCAAGTTGAGTTAACTTTAATTCTGATTAATTATTGCATATGTAACTTAATAATTTTCAAAGATAAAAAGTTAATTAAACCATGTCTAACGACTAATAACAATATTAATTAAGTCTCACAATACTATATATGCATTACCTTTTTCATGTTTGCTGCTGCTTCTTTTCTCTTTTAATTGTGCTATATATCGACCTTTTGGTTTCAAGAAGCACATAATTATCCAATAATTGCTTATGATAATGTACAGTATTAAGGTGTAAATAAGCTGAACTACTTGCGAATAGCTTGTCATTCGATTCGATTAAAGCTCATTTGAGTTCTTATGTTAAAACTTCTTTAATAAATGAACTGAATTCAAACTATATAGATTTTCACTTAGAAAGCTCATGAGGAAGTTTAAATAGAAATTCGTGAGTCAACTTGTAATTTTAATGTTTAATAATATAATATATAAATTTTTATTATAAAAATATTTTAAAAAGTATATTATTAGAATAACATCATAATTTTTATAAAATATGTTATAATTTATTTTGTAAATAATTTATTGTCAATTTTTTAATATATAATTTTAATTTATAATTTATATTTTTAAAAATTTATTTAGGTTTATTTAAGCTCGCGAACAACTCGCAAAAATACTAAGTGGTATAGTAAGCTTGGCTCGAGTTCAACTTGATTATAAACGAACTAAGCCCGAATTAATCAAAATTTGACTCGATTATACCCCTAGATAGGCCCGACTCAAGGGTACTTGTAGCTTCGATGTAATTTATTATTATTATTATTTCTTTTATGATAAATATTCAATGATTAATTGTTTTTTAAATATTAACTACTTTTTAAATAAAATGCTACTAAAATTAAATATATTAAAAAATAATTTGATGTTAACGCACCATAAATTTTAATGATTGTTTTTGGAACTTAAAAAAATAGAGAAAAATTAAAAGTTAAAAAATAAAATCATCTTGCAAATAATTTAGCTAAAAAAGAGCTGGCGTACAATTTAAAAAATTTAAACCTACAATATTTTTTTATTATAAAATGTTAACATGGAATTTTTTTATTGAATATTAACAAATATAATTAATAAATTTTGTTAAAATTTTTTACTATTAAAACTACTTTTTTTATTACATTGTTTCTTATTCTGTCATAATTGAAAACATTTATTTGATACATTTAATAGTAATTATTTATAAAATAAATTTTACTTTCTAGAAAACAAAAGTGATCATTTTTAAAAATATATATATAAAGAGATTTTTTTTTTTTTTCAAACTAAAATGTATAAAAAAAGGGCCTAGTACATCTTTAATCCCTGTACTTTTTTTGTTTGCACTACAATTCCTGTGCTTGTTTCGGCCCTTAAATTTATATTTAATGTAATATCATCCAACTCTACTTTTGCCCTCATCAGATGGTCACGCTCACAGTCAGGGCCGGCTTTAGTGGCCTATGTTTACGGCCCCCTCCAAATAGGGCTCCAAATATATATATATATATATAGAGTAAAAAAAAATGTTTTAAATAATTTTTTATTCCATTATATTTTTTTCCTTAGAAATAGTCACTCTATTTTATTTACAAAATAAATTTTATTTTTTTAAATTATTGTTAAATATGTAAAATAAATTTTATTCAATAGTATTAAAAGTAAATATAAACAAATTTATAGTTTTTAATTTATTCATCTCTTTTTTTATGTTGTATTTTATTATTTTCCAATTAAATTATTTGCTAGAAAATTTTATTTTTATTTTTAGATTTAAAAGATTTTTAAAATTTTATTATGTGTTAATCAAAGGGAAAGGGGGCAAAGAAAGAGACCACTACCTCATTTTAACCAATTAAATTTTATTCTAATCTTTTAAAATTTATCTATTCAGCCTCTCTCATCAAAATTTAATTTATTACCTCATACTTCTAATACAATAAATTAAATATATGTATAATTCTCTAGTTGAAAATTTTAAAATTTTGCCTTTTAAGTTAGAATCCAATATTGGTGCTAATATAATTTTTTTAATTTATTTAATTTTAATAGTAAAAAATAGTTAATATATAAAAAATAATAGTTAAATGATAATTTTAAATCTAAAAAAATAAAAAATAATTTTTTCCTATGCCACAAATACCCTTGAACCGGTCATGCTCACAATCCACCTAATTTGAGTACTTATGTGATATATGTATAGAGTATTAACTCGTGACCTACTATGCATATTACCGTATTTATTTTTATTATATTTAAAGATGTGTCACCATTTTAAAAAAAAAACAATTCCATTCAAAATGGTTACTTAAATCTATATTTTGTTTTTCTTTTTGGTTTTTTTTTTCCAACATCTTTCTTCAATTTGTACAATTTATAGAAAAGCCACAGCTAATTATATACAAAATGATAACATATATACAAAAAAATTCCTTGGATGTCCAAGACCTCGCAAACTTTATTTTTGAGTTGATCATCAAAGTTCAAATATAAAAGACATATATGAATCGCTGCAACTTAAAATACAAAAATAAAATTGCTAAATTATTATATCCCATTACATTTGGATACATGCACCGGCAACATTAGATGTGGCATCAATCAACTCCGCAATTGGAGCTGCCTCTGAAGAAACTCCTCTTTTGCTCTGAAAAAAGAACATGAGTGAACAAAATTTATTAGCTAATTCCAACAAGTTCAAACAAAGAATCAACAAGATATTATCTGTAATTATATTTTTCATATAACTGATGTGATTGTGGGGTAATTCAATGAGTTGAGTCAAATTGAACCGAATTTTAACTAATTTAAATTTAGTGCACTTAGGTGAACTTTAAATGATCAATTAATTATATCTTTTACACAAATTGCTTGTGAAACTTAATAAGAACTAAACAAAATTTAAAATATATAAATATAAATTAATATTATTTATTAATAAAATAAAAAATATTATTATTATTATTAATTGTTAAAGAAAGTTTAAAATTATCTCATTTATTAAACAAATTTCAATACACAAATTTAAATAAATTGTTAATATTGCATCTCAATAAGTTTATAACCCTATCTGTGAATCGAGCTGGAGACGTTCTTGAGGTCATATCCCAATTAGCTAATTAAAATGAAAATAAAAAGTAAAGAAAATTCTATCTCTAATATTAATGTTCCTTACCGGAATTGCTGAACCATGCTGTCTCTTGGCTTGAAGCAATGTATAATTATCAAGAAACACAGCATCCTTATGATGGTTTATGTTTTTATCGCGATAGCAAGAACAACAAAGATCATAAGTATTACCAGAACCATTGAAGCATTGAACACAAGTGAAGTAAACTCCAGCTAAAAACACTTTACACTCATCACAAAAGTAAACTCTTTCGCTTGACAACAAGTATTGAACAGTGATGAATTCATCAAAATCCAACGTCCCATTTCCATCTTTGTCTAGCTTTTTAAAGAAATCAGGAGAAGAAGCCGTCTTAAAGCCTTTTTTCTTGATGTGTTGTTCATATTCTTCGAAGCTAATTATCCCATCTCCATCAGTATCCATGGCTTTGAAAAGATCGGTTGCTAGTCGCTTCTGCTTCTCTGATAAGTTCGCATAGTACGCTTTAGCAGTCTCTGATATCTCCTCCATTATTATCTCTTCTATTTTGATGAGCCTCTCTCTCTCTCTCTCTCTCTCTCTCTCTCTCTATATATATATATATATATATATGTTGTTTGTGTTTGTAGCAGTCACCTTTGATTTGGACGAGAAGCCTTGTGGGTATAATTTTTTTTTACAATACTGCTTGACCATTTCCCAAGTTTCTTGAAGACTCTTCTTTTTCAATATTTTCAAAAGAAAAAATAAATAATTTTTGTTAGTGCTGCACAATTAGTATTAATTTATACAAATTTAACTTATAAGAATTTGAATAAGTAATCTTTCTTCATTAATTTATCTTTCTCATATAAAATTACACATGAAACTAACCCAATTGTTAAAATGTAAATCTTTTTTTATAAAATTTTCTTAGATAAAAGTACTGTAAAAATTTCCATCAAATGATAAAAAATATGAATATACAAATATAATCTTCCTCTTATACTGGAAAATTAACTATTTCAACTTACTAAAAAAAAGTATAGTAAGAACATACACCATTGAGACAATTTTTGAGTTTAATTAATACATTTTCTTTTATTTCTTCTACAAATTGACTCGGTAATAAATTAATGTTCTAGAAAACAATAAAAAATAGATCCTGAAGGCTAAGTCCAATAACTTGTTTAGACAGGACTCATGGACAAAGGCCTGCTATCCATCCATCAAAATTGAATTGCCGTCTCAACTGGGTTTTCTCCATTAATTTGTCTTTTGTAAAGGTTGAGTTGCTCGACAGCTTAAACCTAAGACATGAAAATTCCACAGTACTCCAACCTTAGCAGAATATTATTAATTACTGTTCTTTAACTTTTCCACGTATACAAAAAAATTGACTGAACAGATTATGTTACTACTTATAACCTAACTATTAAGATAAAATTTTACTGGTACGTTTTGAAAATTATTAACAAACGATTAAGTAAAATTTAATGAATATATATATATATATATAAAGTCTGGCCCTACGTCTGGCCTACTAAGGCATGTCCCTAGAGCCCCATAATTTAGAAGGGCCCCTTAAATTTTGGGTCATTACATATATTGAATTTTAGATTTTTGTTTAGTTTTGTAAGGAGATAAGCTTGACTTATAAATAAATAACTGACGGCACCTTTTTATTTAGAAAACAAAAACTACACAAGTAGATCAAAGGTCACCTTTTGGCTTCTAATATTTTTCTCCCAAAAATAAACAAAAAAATAGTGATTTTATATTTGCAACCATCATCACTCCAAATCCATTTCAACAATTTTTGTCATTTCAAGCATATTTTTTATAAGGTATTTTTCTTTCACTTTTTTGTGTAAATATAATTTGTTAAACTTATTTGGGTATTTTTTATTTTTATTTTTATTTTTATTTAATTTAAGATTTATTACTTTCAATCATGTTAACAATATTTAAGGTGTTAATAAATTTAGAAGTACTAGTAAACAACCACGTATTTTTACACGTAAATGATTCATTTGACTCGTAATATATAGTTTATAAATAATTAAACATAATAATAATAATAATAATAATAATAATAATAATAATATTATTATTATTATTATTATTATTATTATTATTATTATTATTATTATTAAAAAATAAAAGTAATTTTATAATCTTAATTTTTTATTATTAAGAAATATATTTCAAAATAAATTATTAATTTAATTTTTTTTTGAAAAATATTCAAACAATTTATATATTTTTATTAGTATGAACTCTATGTATACTTAAAAAATAAATCTTAAGTTAAAAAAAAATATATAAAATAACCCTAAAATTGGGGGTTAGTACATTTCGAATAATAGAAAAGTTATAAAATAAATATGTGTTTATATTTATAGTTAGAGACAGATCATGAGAAGAAATTAGACAATATGTGTTTTCGAATTCTATTAGCAATTAGAATTTGCAAGCTCAATAGGAAAAAAAAAAAGACATGCATTAATATTGGAGAGTCACAATGTGAAATTATAATAAAAACAATACCTACAAATTACATAAAAAATCAGTTAAATTCATGATGTAATATTTTTTTCAGTTTTGTTATTAAGGAAACATATCTATATACAGTCACGATTAACAAGGTATATATCAAGTTGATTTTATCAAATATAAAAACTATAAACTCTCTTTCAAAATATTTTCATGTGATACAATTGTGAAACAAAGTATTTATCTTTTATAGACTTAATTTAACCATTAATCCTAATTCAGATAGGAATCCATAATCTAAATACAATTGTATTTAATATATCTAAACATTAATTCTAAGTTAAATAGAAATCCTATAAAATAAAAGTTAACCTAATTGAAATAAGAATTAGGCTTTTCTGTAATATCCCGTATTTTTAAATATTTTTACACTGTATCGGGATATGCAATGTTAATAATTTTTGTATATATATTATGATATTTTCATGAGTTGATATGTATTTAAAACCTATTTTTAATTATCGTGTATTATTTACAGTGCTTTACGTAAAATTTTCCCGAGACTTTCATTTTCGAGGAAATTTTCACGTAAACAATTTATTATTAATTATTTTAAATATATTTTCGGACTTGCATGAACTCATACGTATTTTTAAAATACTAAACATCGTGTATGTGTGCAATATTTATTTAATTAGGGTTTAATATATATTACCCTAATATTTTATTTTTTGTTTATTAATTTATTGTTATTTAATTATTTTTATTTATTACTAAATTTTAAAATATTAAATATTAAGTGTGTGGTATAAATTTAATGTGTTTAATTTAATATTATTTTATTATATAGTGTAAAGTATATATATATACATATTATAAGTCAAAAAAATCAATTTTTGGAAAATTACCGAATTGCCCCCGACTGCCTCCTTCTTCCTCGATTTGCCTCCATCGCCGTTTCGATCGCTGCCGTGCCGATTCCTTGCCGTTGGTGTGCCTTCCAGCGTGCCACCACCTTCCTCAGCCTCTTCTGCCGCCTGTAGTAGCTGTTTCCGGCGTCTGGAAGTGGATTTTGGCCGGAGAAGCCGAATTTCCTTCCACCGTCGATCACGACGATTCCGACCACCATTTTCGACACCGCCGGTCTCTTTATTCTCCTTGAGCTCCGGTGAGTGTGATTCTAGCTTTGGTTTGAGCTTAAATGGTCTTGATTTGCTTAGGTTTCGAATTTTCGAATTCGGCCTATTAGGGTTCTTGAATTTTTTTGAACTTCAATTTGATTGATTCATGAAAAATTCCTTCACAAATTTTGATCCCAATAGCTCAATCTACAGGTGTGAATTTTTGTGGAATTTTTGGAGATTATAGAAATTTATTTGGAATTTTTATGAATTTCTATGTATTTATTTTGAATTATTTAAGTTTATGTAATTTTTGGAAATTAGGGTTAATTGTGTTTTTAATTGAAATTAATTGGTTAATTGAGTTTAATTATTGATATTATTGATAAATATGTTGAGAAAATTAATTTTGGATAATTGTATAATTTTTGGTGAATTTTTGAAATAATTTTGGTATATTTATATATATAGGGGTATTTTGGTAATTGTACCCTAAATTGGCTAAAAATGTAATTTAATTGGTTTTAATAGTTATTTAAGGTATAAAAATGATTTCTATAAATTATTTAGTATTTTTAACTAATTAAAACTATTTTTCGTGAATTATTTTCAATTATATATATAATATACGGTTTTTCTAATAAAATGAGTTTTTATTGATTTTTAATATGTTTTAAGGTTAATTATGTAGTTTTTACTTATAAAATGAATTTCTATGTTATAAGGATATTTTGGTATTTCTGAAATTGTTCTGTGATTGTGGACCCCGGTCGGTGGACTGTAGTTTGGAGTCCGACCGTGGGATTTTGATTGTGCTCTGTGTAGTTTTTCGAAGTGTATTTCCTTGCAGGGTCGGCTCTACTCTTTTGAGTAGAGAGATGTCCATTTTACAGGGGAGGTTCTGTCGAATTTTCGATAGAATTCTCGTAAAACGTAATGTCCGGTCGAACCCTAATTCTGTTTCTGTGTTTAATACTCTAGATCAAATTCTAGGATTTTCTGTTAGGTTTATTCTGATGTCTGTCGTTATTGTTTGTTTAGTTACGTCGAGACCGAGGGCTAGTGGACCAGGCCCGTCGGACCCATCTCGTGGAGTGCACTAATTTGTGAGTTACTATTATATATATATATATGCTTAGGATGCATGATTTAGAAATATACGTTTTATTTTGATTAAATATGCATAAATAATGTGATTTGTATTTAAGTATATTTTGGTTTATTTTTAGTTTATTTTTGGTATATATTTAACTATATGCATGTTTTGTAAATAAATTATATTTAAAATTTTTTTAAATATATTTCTGGCTTATTTTATAATTTGATTGGATTTATTTGGCATATATATACTCGAAATATACCTGGTTTATTTTTGGTATATTTCTAGTATATTGATCTATGTTGTTATTATATTGAAATTCATGCATCATTTATTTTTGTGAATGAATGTTTTATATTTATTAATGAAGGATATCGATAGAACGTGCTATCTAGTGGGCAGCACTAGGACCAAGTACGTACCGGTGCGCTTATAGCATTTAGGCTATATTACTAATCTATTTGTGGATATTGATTGGATATGATTATTTGATGTGTGAGATATGGTTTGGAGGTGTGATTGCTGGAGCTCGGTTGACCAAGTGTCTCGGGGCCAATCACATTGGCAGTCAGACTGCTGGAGCTCGGTTGACTTATTATCTCGGGGCCAGTCTACTGTCTAAATGGATTAAGTGGATATATTTGGATTAAGTGAGCCTGTATGGCTAGAGTGTTGTCTAACACTGTTTCCGAGGTTGCGATATTCTAGGGTTCTATGTAATCCTTCATAAATTGTGATTTTTAATAAAAATATATAAAATGATTTTATTGCATCTGTGTGTATTTGCCTGTATATATATTATATATCTATACTGTTGACTGTATGCATTGTCATTTAGTGTGTATGTATATATATTATAGTAATTCACTCAGTGAGGTCTGACTCCCCTCCGTTGATTATTTTTCAGGAGGGTCAACATCTTCAGACCTCAGTAGCAGGCCTATACGTCGGATTTCTTCCGCCCCGGCTTCTTTATGTAAATTACTTACTTGAGTCTTATTTTTATAATCTAGACACTGCAGTAGTTGTAAATTAATTATGAGATATTATGTATTTTATTTAGAGTGTATGTATTATATTGAAACTGGATTTGTATTGAAAGATTTTATATATATATGATGAGTTGAGATTTAACTTAAATCCAGTTGATGGAAATGTTATTATTATATTTATGATTTGATTTATGATTTCTATTTCCGTTGCAAGTTTGATATTGTTATTATTATTATTGCATGTTTTATTTTATTTTTAGGCCTGCTACGGGTTCCGGATTCGAAAGAATTCCCGTTCCCCTAGCGCCGGTCATGGCCCCTGTTTCGGGTCGTGACAAAGTTGGTATCAAAGCCAGGTTTTCTGTGTCAGGGCTTAGTTATGTGAGTCGTGGCCCTAGTTTTAAAGTTGTGTTTTCTTTTGATAACTTACAGTGAATTAGGTTCGAGTATGTCTTGATAAGTATTCCTTGCTTAGTTTTCAGCGTTATTCCTCCATGGTCTGTTTTGTCTAAATCTTTCCGTTTGTCTTTTCAGTATGAGGAGGCGAGCGCGTGTCGCTCCACTAGTCATTGAGGCCGAGGATGATGAGTCTTTTCAGGATGAGGTTTTACCTCCTGAGCAGCCAGTTAGACGTAAAGGTCGTGGCAGAGGTAGACCTCGAGGAGCGGCAGGTCGCCATAGGCAGAGAGAGTTACAGGACGAGGAGCCTATAGAGCCTGAGTTTGATGTTCCTGTGCCTCCAGTTGTTCAGCCTGCCTATCAGCAGGGTATGTCTGACCCTGAGGCAGCTTTGTTCTATGCCCGAGTTGGTAGGATTGCGTTTGATGGTACTTCCGATCCGTTAGACTTTCTGCACGCGATTGAGACTAGGACTCGGACTGCTCATACCGAGTATCAGCGGATCATGATCGTTGAGTTGTCTGTCGAGAGACCAACCTTAGATTGGTTTATTCAGATGATCCAGCCTTATATGATGACGATGACCTGGGCTCAGTTCTGAGAGCAATTTATGAGGAGATTCTGTCCAGAGCCTCTTCGTTTGAGCTATCATCTCCGTTTGACCAGTATTTCTCGTAGAGATCGATCTGTAGAGGAGTACACCCGAGAGTTTCTTTGTCTGGGTAGATATGCAGAGGATCTGATACGAGATCAGTATTTTGCAGTCACTACCTACGTTACTGGTTTGGGTTCAGCTTTTGCTGGTATGCCTACAGCAGGCCTTACTCTTGAGTCTGTGATTGAGTTAGCCAAAGAGATTGAGTTGAGACTAGTTAGGCAGGGAGCGATGCCTGATTATTACCAGCTAGGAGTTCAATCGAGTGGATTGCAGGCTACTCCGTATTCGAGTTTTCATGTTGGATCGAGTAGTTAGCAACGAGGTCCGACTCAGCAGAGTCAGAGACAGCAGTTGCGAGTGCATCGGAGCAGTAGACATGGCCGTGGAGGTCAGCGTAGATCGTTCAGATTCGAATCAGGTTGCTTTCGAGCAGCAGCAGTGGTCGTAGTTCTGGATTAGCGGCCAGTGTTTGTCAGACTTGTGGTAGAGTCCATCAGGGACTGTGTTATCTGACACCACTGACATGCTTCAGATGCGGGCAGACAAAACATTTTGCCAGATCGTGTCCTTATTCTGGGTAACAACAGCAGCAGATTCCGTGATTCCCACAGCAGTCGATTGCTAGTGCTGCACCCATGCCATTTCAGTTACCACCAGCCCAGCATCAGAGTTCCACTCAGTTTGTTCCACAGCAGAGTCGTGGTAGAGGTACTAGAGGAGGTGCCAAAGGTGTTGGCCAGGCTTCTACCAGTCAGCAAGGAGGTCGAGGTCAGGCCAGAGTTTTCCAACTCACTCAGTAAGATGCTCAGGCATCTAATGCAGTCGTGGCAGGTATTGTTTCTGTTTGTTACCTGGATGCATGGATTTTGTTTGATCCGGGGTGCCACACATTCGTTTGTTTCTCCTGTTTTTGCTTCTAAATCTTATTGGCAAGCTTTGAGGATGGCTTTTCCTTTATCTGTTACCACTCCTCTGAGCGATTCCTTGGACACCGATATTGTTCTTTGTGGTTGTCCAGTTCTCGTGGGAGATAGAGAATTACCCGCTGATTTGATTCTATTGGATGTGATGGAGTTTGATGTCATTCTGGGAATGGATTGGTTATCTCAGCACTATGCCGTGGTAGATTGCAGGAATAAAGAGGTGACGTTCAGAATTCCTGGTGAAGTGGATTTTAAGTTTGTTGGTGATAGGAGTTCAGCACCTCAGAATCTTATTTCTGCTATTACGGCTAGGAAGTTATTAAGGAAAGGTTGTCAGGGATATTTGGCATTGGTCAGGGATACGTCAGTGGAGAAGTTGTTACTCACAGATGTTCCTGTTGCTTGTGAGTTTCCTGATGTTTTTCCAGAGGAGTTGCCAGGTTTACCACCTCACAGAGAGATTGAGTTCTGTATAGATGTGGTTCCAGGTACTACTCCTATATCTATGCCACCCTATAGAATGGCTCCTGTAGAGTTGAAAGAGTTGAAGGAGCAGTTGCAAGAGTTGTTGGATAAGGGTTTTATCAGACCTAGTGTTTCTCCTTGGGGTGCACCAGTCCTGTTTGTGAAGAAGAAGGATGGTACCCTGAGACTGTGCATTGACTACAGAGAGCTGAATAAGGTGACAGTGAAGAATAAGTATCCTCTTCCGAGGATAGATGATTTGTTTGATTAGCTACAGGGTGCACAGTTCTTTTCTAAGATCGACTTGAGGTTGGGTTATCATCAGCTGCGTATCAGTGAATCTGATATTCCTAAGACAGCGTTCCGCACTAGATATGGCCATTATGAGTTTCTGGTGATGTCTTTTAGTTTGACTAATGCACCAGCAGCTTTTATGGACCTGATGAACAGGGTATTCAGACCATATATGGATCAGTTTGTAGTAGTCTTCATTGATGATATACTGGTTTATTCGAGGAGTATGGAGGAGCATGTATATCACTTGAGGATTGTACTACAGACATTGAGGGATCATCAGCTTTATGCTAAATTCTCGAAGTGTGATTTCTGGATGGAGAGTGTTTCTTTTCTTGGACACGTAGTGTCTAAAGAAGGTATTCAGGTTGATCCATAGAAGATTGAGGCAGTATCTGAGTGGCCTAGACCGACTTCTGTCATAGAGATTCAGAGTTTTCTGGGTTTAGCCGGGTATTATAGGCGGTTTGTGCAGGATTTTTCCAGGATAGCAGCCCCTATGACTCGCTTGACTCAGAAGAATGTTAGATTCGAGTGGTCAGAAGCTTGTAAGAATAGTTTCCAGTTGTTGAAGGAGAAGTTGACCACAGCGCCAGTATTAGCTTTGCCTAATAGTGTGGATAAGTTCACAGTTTATTGTGATGCCTCTAGAATTGGTCTTGGTTGTGTGTTGATGCAGAATGGAAGGGTGATAGCTATGCTTCGAGGCAGTTGAAGAAGCATGAGCAGAACTATCCTACACATGACTTAGAGATGGCTGCAGTGATCTTTGCTTTGAAGATTTGGAGACATTATCTGTACGGGGTGACTTGTGAGATATTTACTGATCACAAGAGCCTTACGTACATTTTCCAGTAGAGAGATTTGAATCTGAGGAAGAGGAGATGGTTGGAATTGTTGAAGGACTATGATTACGAGATCTTATACCATCTGGGTAAGGCTAATGTGGTAGCAGATGCCTTGAGTAGTAAGTCCTCAGGTAGTCTTGCTCACATCGGTGTTGAGAGGAGACCATTGATCCAGGAATTGCATCTGATGGTGGATCAAGGTCTAATGGTGAAGCTTAGTAGATCAGGTGGACTACTAGCTCAGTTTAAAGTGCGATCTGTACTGGGGGAAAGGATTAAAGTAGCTCAGAGCCGAGATCCTATTCTAGAAGAGCTTGCAGAGAATGTCAGAGCAGGGAAGTTCATTGATTTCACACTCGATGATGATGGTGTGTTGTGGATCAATGGTAGATTGTATGTTCCTGATGTGGATGATTTGAGAGAGGAGATTTTAGGGGAAGCACATTCTACAGCCTACAGCGTTCATCCAGGCGTCACTAAGATGTACCACAGTATCAGAGATCTATACTGGTGGGACGGATTGAAGAAAGATGTCGCTGATTATATTGCTAAGTGTTTGACGTGTCAATAAGTGAAAGCCGAACATCAGAAGCCTTCTGGGAAGCTTCAGCCTCTTCCTATTCCCGAGTGGAAGTGGGAAAGAATAGCTATGGATTTTGTGGTCGGTTTACCTCGTTCGAAGGATGGATACAACTCCATCTGGGTGATTGTAGACAGATTGACGAAGTCTGCACATTTCTTGCCTGTGAAAGCCACTTATTCAGTTGCTAGATTAGCGAAGTTGTACGTGAAGCATATTGTGTGCCTTAATGGAGTACCTGTGTCCATTGTGTTAGATAGAGGTTCAGTGTTTACTTCTCATTTTTGGCAGAAGTTGCAGGAAAAGATGGGCACTAGGTTGGATTTCAGTACTACTTTTCATCCTCAGACAGATGGTCAGTCTGAGAGGACGATCCAGACACTAGAAGATATGTTGAGGATGTGTGTCTTGGATTTGGGAGGTAGCTGGGATGATCATTTGTCACTCGTTGAGTTTGCATATAATAACAGCTACCATAGCAGTATTGGCATGGCACCATACGAGGCGTTGTATGGAAGGAAGTGTAGATCCCCTTTTAGTTGGGATGAGATTGGTGAGAGAGCTTTGACTGGACCTGAGATGGTTCAGGATGCTGTAGAGAAAGTCACCATGATTAAGCGAATATTAGAGACCGCAGTTAGCAGACATAAGAGTTATGCGGATCCTAGGCGCAGAGATGTGGAGTTTCAGGTTGGAGATTTCATTTTTCTGAAGGTATCTCCGATGAAGGGTGTGATGAGATTTGGCATGAAGGGTAAGTTAGCACCGAGATATATCGGACCGTTTGAAATTCTGGAGAGAGTTAGCACTGTTGCATATCGGTTGGATTTGCCTCCGAGTATATCACAGGTGCATCTAGTATTTCATATCTCGATGTTGAGGAAGTATATCTCAGACCCTTCACACGTGTTGCAGCCCAACAGTGTAGAAGTGAGTGAAGATTTGACGTTTGTGGAAGAACCTATGGCGATCGTTGATTTTCAAGTTCGACAGTTGCGTTCGAAGCAGATTCCGATGGTCAAGGTTCTGTGGCGTAGCAACAGAGTTGAGGAGCATACATGGGAGACTGAAGCTGAGATGCGAGCTTCTTACCCGTATCTCTTTCCTTCCTAATCCTGTAATCTTTTCTTTTTGGAATTCGGGGACGAATTCTTGTAAGGGGGGAAGACTGTAATATCTCGTGTTTTTAAATATTTTTACACTGTATCGGGATATGCAGTGTTAATAATTTTTGTATATATATTATGATATTTTCATGAGTTGATATGTATTTAAAACCTATTTTTAATTATCGTGTATTATTTACAGTGCTTTACGTAAAATTTTCCCGAGACTTTCATTTTCGGGGAAATTTTCACGTAAACAATTTATTATTAATTATTTTAAATATATTTTCGGACTTGCATGAACTCATACGTATTTTTAAAATACTAAACATCGTGTATGTGTGCAATATTTATTTAATTAGGGGTTTAATATATATTACCCTAATATTTTATTTTTTGTTTATTAATTTATTGTTATTTAATTATTTTTATTTATTACTAAATTTTAAAATATTAAATATTAAGTGTGTGGTGTATATTTAATGTGTGTAATTTAATATTATTTTATTATATAGTGTAAAGTATATATATATACATATTATAAGTCAAAAAAATCAATTTTTGGAAAATTACCGAATTGCCCCCGATTGCCTCCTTCTTCCCCGATTTGCCTCCATCGCCGTTCCGATCGCTGCTGTGGCCGATTCCTTGCTGTTGGTGTTCCGTCCGGCGTGCAACCACCTTCCTCAGCCTCTTCCACCGCCTGTAGTAGCTGTTTTCGGAGTCTGGAAGTGGATTTTGGCCGGAGAAGCTGAATTTCCTTCCACCGTCGATCATGATGATTCCGGCCACCATTTTCAACACCGCAGGTCTCTTTCTTCTCCTTGAGCTCCGGTGAGTGTGATTCTAGCTTTGGTTTGAGCTTAAATGGTCTTGATTTGCTTAGGTTTCGAATTTTCGAAACCGGCCTATTAGGGTTCTTGAATTTTTTGAACTTCAATTTGATTGATTCATGAAAAATTCCTTCACAAATGTTGATCCCAATAGCTCAATCTACATGTGTGAATTTTTTTGGAATTTTTGGAGATTATTTTGATTTTTGGGTATTTTTGAATATTTTAATATTATTTTCTAATTTTCAGAAATTAATTAAATAAATTATGAAATTGTGTTTTATGGTTAAATTAGGTGTTGAAATGAATTATAGAAATTTATTTGGAATTTTTATGAATTTCTATGTATTTATTTTGAATTATTTAATTTTATGTAATTTTGGGAAATTAGGGTTAATTATGTTTTTAATTGAAATTAATTGGTTAATTGAGTTTAATTATTGATATTATTGATAAATATGTTGAGAAAATTAATTTTGGATAATTGTATAATTTTTGGTGAATTTTTGAAATAATTTTGGTATATTTATATATATAGGGGTATTTTGGTAATTGTACCCTAAATTGGCTAAAAATGTAATTTAATTGGTTTTAATAGTTATTTGAGGTATAAAAATGATTTCTATAAATTATTTAGTATTTTTAACTAATTAAAACTATTTTTCGTGAATTATTTTCAATTATATATATAATATATGGTTTTTCTAATAAAATGAGTTTTTATTGATTTTTAATATGTTTTAAGGTTAATTATGTAGTTTTTACTTATAAAATGAATTTCTATGTTATAAGGATATTTTGGTATTTCTGAAATTGTTCTGTGATTGTGGACCCCGATCGGTGGACTGTAGTTTGGAGTCCGACCGTGGGATTTTGATTGTGCTCTGTGTAGTTTTTTCGAAGTGTATTTCCTTGCAGGGTCGGCTCTACTCTTTTGAGTAGAGAGATGTCCATTTTACAGGGGAGGTTCTGCCGAATTTTCAATAAAATTCTCGTAAAACGTAATGTCCGG
>CANTUR010000484.1:0-69273 GCA_947683625.1 Mallotus nudiflorus
TATAAATATACTAAAGATAAACCAAAATAAACTTAAGTACTAATTGAATTATTTATGCATAATTAATCAAAATAAAACATATATTTCTAAATCATGCACCCTAAAGCATATATATATATATAGAATAGTAACTCACACTTAGTGCGCTTCTCGAGATGGGTCCGACGGGCCTGGTCCACTAGGCCTCGGTCTCGGCGTAACTAAACAAATAATAAATATCATACATCAGAATAAACCTAACAGAAAATCCTAAAAACTCGATCTAGAATATTAGACACCGAAACAGAATTAGGGTTCGACCGGACATCACGTTTTACGAGAATTCAATCGAAAATCCTGCAGAACCTCCCTTGTAAAACGGACATCTCTCTACTCAAAGAGTAGAGTCGGCCCTGCAAAGAAATGCACTTCGAAATATAGACACAAAACACAACCACAATCCCTCGGTCAGACTCCAAACTACAGTTTACCGACCAGGATCCACAATTCACAAAATAATTATGAAAATACCAAAAATGCCCTTATATCACAGAAATACATTTAATAAGTAGAAATTATATAATTAACCCTAAAACAGAGTAAAAACCGATAAAAACTCATTTTATTAGAAAAATCGTATATTATATATATAATTGAAAATAATTTACGAAAATAGTTTTAATTAGTTAAAAATACTAAATAATTTGTAGAAATCATTTTAATACCTTAAATAGCTATTAAAACCAATTTAATTACATTTTTAGCCAATGTAGGGTAAAATTACCAAAATACCCCTATATATATAAATATACTAAAATTAATCCAAAAATTCACCAAAAATAGTATAATTATCCAAAATTAATTTTCTCCACATATTTATCAATAATATCAATAATTAAACTCAATTAACTAATTAATTTCAATTAAAAACACAATTAACCTAATTTTCCAAAATTACATAAACCTAAACAAATTCAAAATAAATACATAGAAATTCATAAAAATTCCAAATAAATTTCCATAATTCATTTCAACACCTATATTTATCATAAAAAACAATTTCATAATTTATTTAATTAATTTTCGAAAATTAGAAAATAATAATAAAATATTCAAAAATACCCAAAAATCAAAATAATCTCCAAAAATTCTACAAAAATTCACACATGTAGATTAAGCTAAGGGGAACAACATTTGTTAAGATATTTTTCATGAATCACAAAGAAAAGCCCAAAAAAATTCAAAAATCCAATATGGCCGAAATTGAAAAATTGAGAAAAACCATACCAAATCAAGTTTTAAGCTTAAACAAAGTTTGGAATCGTCTTCTATGGCTTCAGGGGAGTCCAACGACACTGGAAGCAAGGAATTTGGTGGTCGGAATCGCGAGGGAGGAAGAAAATGCAACTTTCGACTTTCCGGCGATAACAGAGGCAAACGGCGCCGGAGCAGAGAAGGAAAGGTGGCGGAGCTGCTGGCTGGGAAGGGCGGAGCTGCTGGCGGCACACCGACGTCCTGAGAACGGAAGTAGCAGCGGTGAGAGGGGAAGGGGACGTCGGGGAAGAGAAGGAGAAAGGGGGGTAGGTTTTGTAATTTTTACAAATATTATATATATATATATAATATATATATATATATATATATATATATATATATATATATATATATATATATATATATATATATACAACTTTAATAATTTATATTAAAATATATTAATATAATATTTAAGAAAACATACACCACATGTTAAAATACACAATATATATATATATACACACACATGCTAATTAAGTATTAACTATATAATATAGTATGATTTAATGGAAATAACCCTAATTTAAATCAATTATGTAAATATACATGCATGTGTATATATATATATTCTAATATGACAATTAAAATAATGCATGGACTCATGCAATTTTATAAATCCATTTAAAATAATTAATATTGAATTTTTTACGTGTAAATTTCCCCGAAAATGCAAGTCCTGGGAAAATTTTACGTTAAATACTTAAAATAATATAAAACAATTAAAATTAGCTTTAATTAAATAACAAACTCATAAATATCCTAATTATACACAAACATTATTAACACTGCATATCCCGATACAGTATAAAAATATTTAAAAATACGGAATATTGCAGTCTTCCCCCCTTACAAGAATTCGTCCCCGAATTCCAGAAAGAAAATGATCACAAGATCAAGAAGGGAAGAGATACGGGTAAAAAGCTCGCATCTCAGCTTCAGTCTCCCACGTATGCTCCTCAACTCGGTTGCTACGCCACAGAACCTTGACCATCGGAATCTACTTCGACCGCAACTGTCGAACTTGATAGTTAACGATCGCCACAGGTTCTTCCATAAACGTCAGATCTTCACTCACTTCTACATTGTCGGGCTGCAACACGTGTGAAGGTCTGAAATATACTTCTTCATCATCGAGATACGAAACACCGGATGCACCTGTGACATACTCAGAGGCAAAGCCAACCGATATGCAATAGTGCCAACTCTCTCCAGAATCAAGAATTTAAACAAGAAAAATATATAGCATCAAGGTTTAAGAGAGTTCTGTTCACAAATGAGTTATCAAACATTTTAAGGTTGAGATTATAAGTTCGATCCCCTTTATTTTGACCTCCGAGTTAATAATAATAATAATAAGCTAGGAAGCATTATTTTTCAAAAAATAGTCCATTCGTTCCCATTGCAAACCCAATATATGAATACCATTTAGAACTTTGAAACCAAAATCTATTACAGTTCACATATACTAATAATAATGTTAACAATAATATATATATATATATATAAAAAAGGGGCCATGAACAGCGCTAGGGAACGGAATTCTTTCGAATCCGGAATCCGTAGCAAACCTTAAAAAAAATAAAAACATGCAATATATTAAATTAAATAAAATATTATGCAGTAGAATTAAATCTCAAAAGTAAAATAATAATTCATCAACTCATTTAATAACATAAAATCCATCTCATATAGCATAAAATCTTTCAGTAAAATTTTCAGTTTAAACTTTTGAAATTTAAATCTTATACATATATAATAAATACAGCTCACTGAAACAGCTACTGTAGTGTCTAGAATACAAAATAAAACTCAAATAAGCAATTTACACAATAAGGCCAGGGCGGAAGAAATCCGGCATATAGGCCTACTACTGAGGTGTGAGGACGAAGATTCTCCTGAAAAATATCAACAGAGGGGAGTCAGACCTCACTGAGTGAATTGTTATAATATATATACATGCATAACTAAATGTCAAATGCAGACACTCAACAGAATATCTAATAAATATATATACAGGCAAATACACACAGATGCTGAAATCACTTTATATAATACTGAAAAATATCCATTTATGAAAGATCAAATACAACCCTAAATGATCGCAACCTCAAATAGTATTAGATAACACTCTAGCCATACAGGCTCACTTATTCCAAATAAATTCACTTGTTCCATTTGGACAGTAGACTGGCCTCGAGATACTAAGTCAACCGAGCTCCAGCAATCTGACTGTCAGTGTGATTGGCCCTAAGACACTTGGTCAACCGAGGTCCAGCAATCACACTCTCAAATCACATCTCACATCAATCAAATCAATCCAATCATAATCCACAAATAGGTTAGTAATTTAACCTACATTCTATCGTCGTATCGGTACATACTCAGTCCTTGTGCTGCCCACTAGGTAGCACGTTCTATTGATATCCTTCATTAAAATAAACTCATACATTCGTAAAATAAATGATGCATGACATTAATTTAAATGGCAATATAAACCATATATATACTAGAAATATACCAAAAATAAACCAAGTATATTTCGAGTATATATATGTCAAATAAATTCAATTCAATTATAAGATAAACAAAAAATAAACCATATATATACTTAAAACAATTTAGGTATAAATCAAGAATAAAACATGCATTTAATTCAAAATATACCAAAAATATACCTCAAATATATTTAAGCATTTATTAAATCATTTATGCATAATTCATAAAATTAGAACATACATTTCTAAAAACATACATCCTAAATACACTTATATATAAAATAACAACTCACAGTTGTGCGCTCCACAAGACGAGTCCGACGAGCCTGGTCCACTAGGCATCGGTCTCGGCGCATCTAACAAATAAAATATTAACACGAAATTAGAATAAATCTAACTTAATTTCTAGAAACGCGATCTAGAATTCTAGACACAGACAAGGAATATGAATTTGACCGAATGTCACGTTTTACGAGAATTCTACCAAAATTTCAACAGAACCACCTCTGTAAAACGGACATCTCTCTACTTAGAAAGTAGAGTCGGTCCTGCAAAAAAACATACTTCGAATACAAATATTCACACTACTCCTTAGTCGGATTCCCAAACTACAGTTCTACCAATCGAGGTTCACAATTCACAAGATATACACAAAATACATTAAAATTCCAAAAATACCCTTTATATACCAAAATATAGCAATTTAAATATTTAAACACTAAAACTAATTATTTCACCGATAATTACTTAAAAACCCTAATATTAATATAATATTATTAAAAAATCAATAATTCTCGATAAATTCACAAATATTAATAGAAATTCATTTTATAAATCCAAATTACTTAATTAGCCCAAAAACATATTAAAAATCACTAAAAACTCATTTATTTACAAAAATAGTATATTATATATAATTTGAAAATAAATTTCAAAAAATAGTTTTAATTAGTTAAAATAGTAAATAATTTGTAAAAATCATTTTTATACCTCAAATAATTATTAAAACCAATTTAACTTAATATTCAACCAATATTACTACCAAATTACCAAAATACCCCTAATATATAATAATTTACATAATATACAATAATTATTCAAAAATTCACTAAAAATTATATAATTACTCAAAAATAATTTTCTCAACATATAATTCAATAAAATCAATAATTATACTCAATTAACCAATTAATCTTAACAAAATACACATTTAACCTAAATTTCCAAAATTCACCTAAACTAAATAAAATTATATTAATTGCACAAAAAACACAAAAATTATAAATTCAATTCTAAAATTAATTTCAACCTCTATAAACACCAAAAATCACAATTTCAAAATTTATTTAATTAATTTAAGAAAATTAAAAAATATTAATAAAATAATCAAAAATTCACAAAATCAAAATAAATTCCAAAAATTCCACAAAATTAAAGAGTGTAGATTGAGCTAGTAGAATCAACTTTTGTGAAGGAATTTAGCTCGAATCTCTAAGATCGAAGTTCAAAAAAATTAAAGAAACAAAAATGGCCGAATTGAACAAATTGTTCACCACCAAAATTAAAGCCAAACCAAGTGAAACCAAGCTTAGAAATGCACTCATCGGAGCTCAAGGAGGAGAATGAGACCAGCAATGTCCAATTTGGTGGCCGGAATCAAGGTGAACGGCGGTGAAGTTAAATTTCAGCTTCTCGGCCAAAATCAAACCGAACGACGCCGGAGATGGGTGCTGTTGGCGGCGGAATAGGCTGGAAATGGTAGTGGCACACCGGGAGGCACATCAACGATAGGTGGTCGGCGTTGTAGAGGGAGGAGAGTGAGGGGGAGGATGTCAGGCGGTTAAAGAAAGGGGAGGGGTAGAAGTTGTAATTTTATATATATATATATATATATATATATATATATATATATATATATATATATATATATATATATATATATAATATATATATATATATATATATATATATATATATATATATATATAATGTAATATAATATAACTTTATATTATTATATATAAACTAATAATATATACACATTAAACACACACCACACATTTAATACACACATAAATATATATATATATATATATATATACATATATATATATAACACACATAATAATAATAAATGTATAATTATACATAATTTTAAATATCAAACCCTAATATTATAATAATGTATGTGCATGTATATGTATATATATTAATATGCAAAATATTAATCATGCCTGAAACCATGCAATTTAATAAAATAAGATAACATTAATCAATAAATTATTATTTCAATATTATTTCCCAAAATAATAGGTCTCGGGAAAATTTTTACGTAGAAATTTTTAAATAACTTAAGATAACATTAATTATTAATAAAATAATTAAATAGTCAAATATATATACAGTATTAATAATTTTAATATATATATATATATTAAAATTATTAATACTGTATATCCCGATACAGTATAAAAATATTTAAAAACATCGGGTTATCACAGTCTTTCCCCTTACAAGAATTCATCCCCGAATTCCAGAAAAAGAAGAAATACAAATCAAGGAGGAAAGAGATACATGTAAGAAGCTCGCATCTCAGTTTCAGTCTCCCAAGTATGTTCCTCTACCCTATTGCTGCGCCACAAAACCTTGACCATCGAAATCTGCTTTGAACGCAACTGTCAAACTTGATAGTCAACGATCGCCACAGGTTCTTCCACGAACGTTAGGTCTTCATTCACTTCAACACTGTCAGGCTGCAACACGTGTGAAGGGTCTAAGACATACTTCCTCAACATCAAGATATGAAATACTGGATGCACTTGAGACATACTCGAAGGCAAAGCCAACCGATATGCAACAGTACCAACTCTCTCCATAATCTTGAACAGTCTGATAAATCTCGGTGCTAACTTACCCTTCCTACCAAATCTCATAACACCCTTCATCGGAAACACCTTCAGGAAAACAAAGTCTCCAACTTGGAATTCCACATCTCTGCACCTAGGATCCGTATAGCTCTTGTGCCTGCTAACTGCGGTCTCTAATCTGCTCTTGATCAC
Organism: Mallotus nudiflorus; assembly: GCA_947683625.1. Classification (NCBI taxonomy): domain Eukaryota; kingdom Viridiplantae; phylum Streptophyta; class Magnoliopsida; order Malpighiales; family Euphorbiaceae; genus Mallotus; species Mallotus nudiflorus. The sequence continues at coordinate 6,851 of CANTUR010000484.1, forward strand.
AGTAACCTTCTCTACAGTATCCTGAACCATCTCAGGTCCAGTCAAAGCTCTCTCACCAATCTCATCCCAACTTAAAGGGGATCTACACTTCCTTCCTTACAAAGCCTCATATGGTATCATTCCAATAGTGCTATGCTGTTATTATATGCAAACTCGATGAGTGGCAAATGATCATCCCAGCTACCTCCTAAGTCTAAAAAACACATCCTCAACATATCTTCCAGTGCCTGGATCGTCCTCTCAGACTGACCATCTGTTTGAGGATGAAAAGCAGTATTGAAGTCTAACCTAGTGCCCATCGCTTCCTGTAACTTTTGCCAAAAATGAGAGGTAAACAATGAACCTCTGTCTGATACAATGGACACAGGTACTCCATGAAGGCACACAATATGCTTCACATACAACTTTGCCAATCTAGCTACAGAATAAATGGCTTTCACAGGCAAGAAATGTGCAGACTTGGTTAACCCTGTCTACAATCACCTAGATGGAATCGTATCCATCCTTAGAACGAGGTAAACCGACCACAAAATCCATAGCTATCCTTTCCTACTTCCACTTAGGAACAGGAAGAGGCTAAAGCTTCCCCGAAGGCTTCTGATGCTCAGCTTTTACTTGCTGACACGTCAAGCACTTAACAACATAATCAGTGACATCCTTCTTCAGTTCATCCCACCAGTATAAATCTCTGATACTGTGGTACATCTTAGTGACACCCAAATGTACGCTATAGGTTGTAGAATGTGCTTCCTCTAGGATCTCTTCTCTCAAATTATCCACATCAGGAACACACAATCTACCATTGATCCATAAAATACCATCATCATCGAGTGTGAAATCAGTGAACTTCCCTGTAAGCTCTTCTAGAATAGGATCTCAGCTCTGAGCTGCCTTAATCCTATCTCTCAGTACAGATCACACCTTAAACTGAGCTAGCAGTCCACTTGATATACTAATCTTCATCATCAGACCTTGATCCACTAGCAGATGCAACTCCTGGATCAATGGTCTCCTCTCTATACTTATATGAGCAAGACTGTCTGAGGACTTCCTACTCAAGGCATCTGCTACCATATTAGCCTTGCCTGGATGATATAAAATCTTACAGTCATAATCTTTTAATAGTTCCAACCATCTCCTCTGCCTCAGATTCAGATCTCTCTGCTGGAAAATGTACTTAAGGCTCTTGTGATCAGTAAAAATCTCACAAGTCACCCCGTACAGATAATGTCTCCAGATCTTGAGAGCAAAAATCATTGCAGCCATCTCAAGGTCGTGTGTAGGATAGTTCTGCTCATGCTTCTTCAACTGCCTTGAAGCATAGGCTATCACCCTACCATTCTGCATCAACACACACAACCTAGGCCAACTTTAGAGGCATCATAGTACACTGTGAACTTGTCCATACCATTAGGCAAAGCTAACACTAGGGCTGTGGTCAATTTCTCTTTCAACAACTGAAAACTGTTCTCACAAGCTTCAGACCACTCAAATCTTACATTCTTCTAAGTCAAGCGAGTCATAGGAGCTGCAATTCTAGAAAAATCCAATACAAACCTTATATAGTACCCAGCTAAATCCAGAAAACTCTGAATCTCTGTAACTGAAGTCGGTCTAGTCCACTCGGACATTGCCTCAATCTTCTGTGGATCAACCTGGATACCTTCTTTTGACACTACGTGTCCAAGAAAAGCAACACTCTCCATCCAGAAATCACACTTCGAGAATTTAGCATAAATTTGATGTTCTCTCAGTGTCTACAGTACAGTCCTCAAGTGATATACATGCTCCTTCATACTTCTCGAATACACCAGTATATCATCGATGAAGAATACCATAAACCGATCCATATATGGTCTAAAGACCCTATTCATCATATCCATAAAAGCTGCTGGTGCATTAGTCAAGCCAAAAGACACCACCAGAAACTCATAATGACCATATCGAGTGCGGAATGCCGTTTTAGGAACATCAGCTTCGCTGATCCGCAACTGATGATAACTCGACCTCATATCAATCTTAGAAAAGAACTGTGCACCCTGTAGCTGATCAAACAAGTCATTTATCCTCAAAAGAGGATACTTGTTCTTCACTGTCACCATTGTTCAGCTCTCTGTAATTAATGTATAATCTCAAGGTACCATCCTTCTTCTTCACAAACATGACTGGTGCACCCCAAGAAGAAACATTGGGTCTAATGAAACCCTTGTCTAACAACTCTTGCAACTGCTCCTTCAATTCTTTTAACTCTACAGGACCCATTTTGTAGGGTGGCATAAATATAGGAGTAGTGCCTAGAACCACATCTATATAGAACTCAATCTCTCTGTGAGGTGGTAAACCTAGCAACTCCTCAAGAAAAGCATTAAGAAACTCATAGGCAACAAGAACATCTACAAGTGACAACTTCTCCACTGAAGTATCCCTAACCAATGCCAAATATCCCTGACAACCCTTCCTCAGCAACTTCCTAGCCGTAATAGCAGAAATGAGATTATGAGGTGCTGAACTCATATCACCCACAAATTTAAATTCTTCTTCACTAGGAATTCTGAAAGTCACCTTTTTACTCCAACAATCCACCACAACATAGTGCTAAGATAACCAATACATACCCAGAATAACATCGAACTCCATCACATTCAATAAAATCAAATCAGCGGATAATTCTCTACCTCCAACAAGAACTGGACAACCAGAAAGAACAACATCGGTGTCCAAAAAATCACTTAAAGGAGTGATGACAGACAAAGGAAAAGCCATCCTCAAAGCTTGCCAACAAGATTTGGAAGCAAAAATAGGAGAAATAAATGAATACGTGGCACCAGGATCAAACAGAACCCATGCATCCAGGTAACAGACAGAAATAATACCTGCCACGACTGCATTAGATGCCTGAGCATCCTACTGAGTGAGATGAAAGACTCTGGCCTATCCCCGACATCCTACTGGCTGGTAGAAGCCTGACCAACACCTCTGGCACCTCCTCTGGTACCTCTACCACAACCCTGCTGGGGAACAATCTGGGTAGAACTCTGATGCTGGGCTGGAGGCAACTGAAAAGGAATAGGTACAACACTAGCAATCGACTGCTGAGGAAGACGCAAAATCTGCGGCTGCTGATACCCCGGAATAGGGACAAGATCTGGCAAAATATTTGTCTGCCCGCATCTGAAACATGTCAGAGGTGTCATGTAACATGGTCCCTAATGGACTATACCGCAAGTCTGACATACACTAGCAGCTGACTCGGAACTACGTCTACTGCTGCTGCTCGAAGCACCTAACCCAAGTCTGAATGGTTTACGCTGACCTTCATGGCCATGTCTACTGCTCCGATGTACCCGCTGCTGCTGTCTCTGAGTCTGCTGGGCTGGACCGCTCTGCTGACTACTCGATCCAATCTGAAAACTCAAGTACGGAGTAGTCTAGAATTCACCTGACTGAACACCCAACTAATAATAATCAGGCATAGCTCCTTGCCTGACTAGCCTCAGCTTAATCTCTTTAGCCAACTCAATCATTGACTCCAGAGTAAGGCCCGCTGTAGGCATACCAACAAATGCAGAACCCAATCTAGTGACATATGTAGTGACTGCGAAGTACTAGTCTCGCATCAGATCCTTTGCATATCTGCCAAGCTGGAGGAACTCTCGAGTATACTCCTCAATAGATCTATCACCGCGAGAAATACTGGTCAACCGGAGTCGATAACTCAACTGAAATGGCTCTGGGCAAAATGTTCTCATGAATCGCTCTTTGAACTGAGCCCAGGTCATCATTATTATATATGGCCGAATCATTTGAATAAACTAGTCTAGGGATGGTCCCTCAACAGAAAGCTCTACTATTATAATCTGCTGGTACTCGGTGTGAGCAGTCCGAGTCCTAGTCTCGATCGCGTGCAAAAAATCCAAGGGATCAGACGTCCCATCGAAGGTAATCCTACCAACTCTGGCATAGAACAGAGCTACCTCAGGGTCAGACGTACCCTACTGATAGGCAGGCTAAATAAGCTAAACTACTGGAGGTATAGGAACATCCTCGCAGTCAGGCTATGTAGGCTCCTCATCCTGTATCTCTCTCTGCCTACGGCGACGTTTCGCTCCTCGAGGTCTACCTCTGCCATGACCTCTACGCCTAACTGGCGGCTCAAGAGGTAAAACCTCATCCTGAAAGGACTTATCATCCTCGGCCTCAACAATTGATGGAGTGACACACGCTCGCCTCCTCATTCTGAAAAGACAAATAAAAGGATTTAGACAAAATAGACAACGGAGGATAACGCAGAAAACTAAATCAATGAATACTTATCAAAACAGATTCGAACCTAATTCACTGCAGTAGCTTCAAAGAAACTCAACACTGAAAACTAGGGCCACAACTCACATAACTAAGGCCCTAAAATAGAACTTCGCTCTGATGCCAACTTTGTCATAACTCAAAACAGGGGGCCATGACCGATGCTAGGGAACAGGAATTCTTTCGAATCCGGAACCCATAGCAAGCCTTAAAAAAAATAAAAGTATACAATATATTAAATTAAATAAAATATTACGCAATAAAATTAAATCTCAAAAGTAAAATAATAATTCATCAACTCATTTAATAACATAAAATCCATCTCATATAGTATAAAATCTTTCAGTACAAATTTTTGGTTTAAACTTTTGAAATTTAAATCTTATACATATATAATAAATACAACTCACTGAAACAACTACTGCAGTGTCTAGAATACAAAATAAAACTCATGTAAGTAATTTACACAATAAGGCCGAGGCGGAAGAAATCCGGTGTATAGGCCTACTACTGAGGTCTAAGGATGAAGACTCTCCTAAAAAATATCAACAGAGAGGAGTCAAATCTCACTGAGTGAATTGTTATAATATATATACATGCATAACTAAATGTCAAATACAGACACTCAACATAATATCTAATAAATATATATACAGGCAAATACACACAGATGCTGAAATCACTTTATCTAATACTGAAAAATATCTGTTTATCAAGGATCAAATAGAACCCTAAATGATCGCAATCTCAAATAGTATTAGACAACACTCTAGCCACACAGGCTCACTTATTCCAAATAAATTCACTTGTTCCATTTGGACAGTAGACTGGCCCCGAGACACTAAGTAAATTGAGCTCCAACAGCCTGACTGTCGGTGTGATTGGTCCCGAGACACTTGATCAACCGAGCTCTAGCAATCACACTCACAAATCACATTTCACATCAATCAAATCAATCCAATCATAATCTACAAATAGGTTAATAATTTAACCTAAATTCTATCGTCGTACCGGTACGTACTCGGTCCTAGTGTTGCCCATTAGGTAGCACGTTCTATTGATATCCTTCATTAAAATAAACTCATACATTCGAAAAATAAAATGATGCATGATATTAATTTAAATGGCAATATAAACCATATATATAGTAGAAATATACTAAAAATAAACTAAGTATATTTTGAGTATATATATGTCAAATAAATTCAGTTCAATTATAAGATAAACAAAAAATAAACCATATATATACTTAAAACAATTTAGGTATAAATCAAATTTAATTCAAAATATACCAAAAATATACCTCAAATATATTTAAGCATTTATTAAATCATTTATGCATAATTCATAAAATTAGAACATACATTTCTAAAAACATGCATTCTCAATACACGTATATATAAAATAACAACTCACAATTATGCGCTCCACGAGACGGATCCGACTGGCTTGGTCCACTAGGCCTCGGTCTCGACGCAACTAACAAATAAAATATTAACACAAAATTAGAATAAATCTAACTTAATTTCTAAAAACTCGATCTAGAATTCTAGACACAAATAAGGAATAGGAATTTAACCGAATGTCATGTTTTATGAGAATTCTACCGAAAATTCAGCAGATCCTCCTCTGTAAAACGGACATCTCTTTACTCAGAAAGTAGAGCCGGTCCTGCAAGAAAACACACTTCGAATACAAATATTCACACTACTCCTCAGTCGGATTTCCAAACTACAGTTTTACCGACCGAGGTTCACAATTCACAAGATGTACACAAAATACATTAAAATTTCAAAAATACTCTTTATATACCAAAATATAGCAATTTAAATATTTAAACACTAAAACTAATTATTTCACCGATAATTACTTAAAAACCCTAATATTAATATAATATTATTAAAAAATCAATAATTCTCGATAAATTCACAAATATTAATAGAAATTCATTTTATAAATCCAAATTACTTAATTAGCCCAAAAACCTATTAAAAATCACTAAAACCTCATTTATTTACAAAAATAGTATATTATATATAATTTGAAAATAAATTTTGAAAAATAGTTTTAATTAGTTAAAAATAGTAAATAATTTGTAAAAATCATTTTTATACCTCAAATAATTATTAAAACAACTTTAACTTAATATTCAACTAATATTACTATCAAATTATCAAAATACCCCTAATATATAATAATTTACATAATATACAATAATTATTCAAAAATTCACTAAAAATTATATAATTACTCAAAAATTATTCTCAACATAAAATTCAATAAAATCAATAATTATACTCAATTAACCAATTAATCTTAACAAAATACACATTTAACCTAAATTTCCAAAATTCACCTAAACTAAATAAAATTATATTAATTGCAAAAAAATACAAAAATTATAAATTCAATTCTAAAATTAATTTCAACCTCTATAAACACCAAAAATCACAATTTCACAATTTATTTAATTAATTTACAAAAATTAGAAAATATTAATAAAATAATCAAAAATTCACAAAAATCAAAATAAATTCCAAAAATTCTAGAGTGTAGATTGAGCTATTATAATCAACTTTTGTGAAGGAATTTAGCTTGAATCTCTAAGATCGAAGTTCAAAAAAATTAAAGAAATAAAAATGGCCGAATTGAACAAATTGTTCACCACCAAAATTTAAGCCAAATCAAGTGAAACCAAGCTTAGAAATGCACTTACCGGAACTCAAGGAGGAGAATGAGACTGGCGGTGTCCAATTTGGTGGCCGGAATCAAGGTGAACGACGGTGAAGTTAAATTTCGACTTCTCGACCAAAATCAAGTCGAACGGCGCCGTAGAAGGGTGCTGCTGGCGGCAGAACAGGCTGGAAATGGTGGTGGCACACCGGGAGGCACATCGACAATAGGTGGCCAGCATTACAGAGGGAGGAGAGTGAGGGGGAGAGTGTCAGGCAGTTGAAGAAAGGGGGAGGGGTAGAAGTTGTAATTTTGTATATATATATATAATATAATATAATATAATATAATATAACTTTATATTATTATAATATAAACTAATAATATATACACATTAAACACACACCACACATTTAATACACACACATACATATATACATATATATATAACACACATAATAATAATAAATGTATAATTATACATAATTTTAAATATCAAACCCTAATATTATAATAATGTATGTGCATGTATATGTATATATATTAATATGCAAAATATTAATCATGCCTGAAACCATGCAATTTAATAAAATAATATAACATTAATCAATAAATTATTATTTCAATATTATTTCCCAAAATAATAGGTCTCGGGAAAATTTTTACGTAGAAAACTTTAAATAACTTAAAATAACATTAATTATTAACAAAATAATTAAATAATCAAATATATATATATATATATATATATATATATATATATATATATATATATATATATATATATATATTAAAATTATTAATACTGTATATCCCGATACAGTATAAAAATATTTAAAAACATCGGGTTACTATATATATATATATATATATATATATACACACACATGTGTGTCAAAGTCATTTTGATATTTTAAATGTAATTCTAGAATGTTTGATTTTTATTCAGTATTTTTTTTAAAATTCTAACATAATTACCCATTTATTTTAATTTAATAAAATGATTTTATATCCTGTTAATATTTTAGGAAAGATTGAAACGAAAATGTATTGCAGTTTACATATATTAATAATAATGTTAACAATAATATATATATATATATATATATATATATATATATATATATGGACAGATGTGTGTCAAAGTCATTTTGATATTTTAAGTGTAATTCTAGAATGTTTGATTTTTATTCATTATTTTTTTTAAAATTCTAATATAATTATCCATTTATTTTAATTTAATAAGATGATTTTATATCTGTAAATATTTTAGGAAGGAAAACTGCTAAGTTATTGACTTTATAAATTAAAAAAAAAAAGTATTGTTTAACTTTCTTATTTCGCAGATAATAATAAGAAAATTGGACAATTATTTTAAATAATTGCATTTTATCATATCAAATATCCCATATATAATAAAATTATAAACCCACCATTTTAAATCTTAATTAATCTTCTAAATCTAATAAAAAATTTCATAAATAAAAAGTTCATGTTTTATTTTAATATATATTTCCTCGACATTTTCTATATATTTATTTTTATTAATAAAAAGGTTATACAACTTAAGATATTTAAATTCTATGTCTCATTATAGCTTTGGAGAGAGATAACCACAAGATTTTTATTTTATGATAATTTCTTTATATTTTTAAATTATGCTTATAATTTAAATATCAGAAGGTTTGTGTTACAAAACTTTAAATGAATTATAAGATTTCTCAGTCATAATCTTGCATTTCACATTTTCAACAAAAGCTCGTTGCCCTTTTCATTTTCAATGCAAAACATTCTTTTTCATCTTTTCGATTTTCCTACTTTCATATGGAGAATATGTAAGAGAGTGGTCAATACAGCAACAGATGATCAAATTATGTAAGAGAGGAGTCAATACAAATGACCAAACAAAATTGGACGGCTTAAATGTTTGCCAACTATAATCAATTAATGAGTTAGGTTATATAATATGAATAAAATCAACAGCAAAATTGTCCATTTTTGTTGTTTCTATAATTTTCTTTCGTACAAGATTTATTTCTTTTTGTCATTTAATAATTACCATCTTTATCAATTCTTTTTTTGCTGAAATTTTTGGTATAATGGGAAACAAAACAGAATCATACCTTAAATTAATTTATAAAATTAAGTTTTATATGATTTAAAAAATTATTATATGTTATATAATTTCTCGATATTTTATTATATTTATTAATTAAAAAATAAAAGCATTCCAATTCTGTTAATAACTAACTTTAATCTTGGTAGTCAATTGTTCAAAACATTCAAATATCTGTGTTTCATTTTATATACGCAATATTGATGTAGATATGCTAATACTTAGTCTAGGAAAGTATGGAACTTTCCACGTATAATACACATAAACTCTTTCATTGTCTTGACTTAAAAAAAGGGTCTATAAATCAATTAATTAAAGCCTAAATCAATTATTAAATTATTATTTAACCAAAATTTTCTTAATAAACTAAAGGTATAGACTAAAGTAGTTAATAACGAGTATAGTACATTAAAATTGGTTGGTTAAAGAAGTTAGAATATCACCATCTTAATTAAAACAAAGAGTGTAAACATTAGAATTTGTATAAATTTTATGATTTTTGAGACTGTTGGCCACGTTTGCTCTTGTGAACACAGATAAAGATTAAACACGTATAACATAAATGGATTAACGTCCAATTAATACCACATATAGTTTTAATTATTTGACCATACACATCAGGCATGCATGTCAATTGCATTGACTATGTTTTCCCCTTTCCTAGTAATCATACATATTCAAAATTAGCCAGCTGAAATTCACACTTTGTGTATATAAGTTCATGCTTATTCAAATTCAGTTTATATATAATTAATAAAATCACTCAATTTAATTCTTTGGATAAATTAATTAGTAATGATATGGTTTTCTTTTTAACAAAAGCTTAATTAGATATAGCCTACATATTAATCAAATAAAAACGAGCACCAAAAGTTTATTAAAGTGCACTATTTATGTTGCATTAAAATGCATCAAATAAGATTGTTAAAAAATAAACATATAAAAATTAAAATGTACCCAATTAACGGACTTAGGCAAATAAAAATAATTAAAAATACTTATTCTTGTAAAGTATGGAGGGTATAAGCTTTTCAGACATGAATTGGACAAACTGCCAGTTACACCACGAAATTGAATTCAAACTAAATAAGTGTATATGAATAAGTCTAAATCTAGAAAAAAAATTAAATATTTTTTTAGAATAATAGACATGTTACTGTTCTTGCCCCTTCAGGATTGCTTATTATAGAGAGTGCTTTCCTTTTAGCAGTCCTTCTGGACTTAGACTTTACACCATCATCTCTTTAAGAAAGAAAAAGATATCGATCGAAACCTAAAAAGATATCTATAAAAGATTCTCTAAAAGTAATTTTAGGAAAAAAAATATTTCAGAACTTAAAAAAAAAATTTGAGGAATACATGCTGCAAACTTGTTCTTAATTATTGAATTTATAATTTATGATAGAGGTATTATTTTTTATTTAATCAAATAAAAAACATTTTAATTCAATAACAACATGTAATACTTAAAGTTGATAGTTAATAGTGGCGATTGATGACTGATAGTTGATAACTAATAACTGACAGCTGAATTAGTCGATATTGATAAAATTATAGCAGTGGTTCAGTAGCAAAAGGGTAAAAAAATGTAAAATTCAATAATGAATTTATTATGTTCGACTTAGGCAAGAAAAATCTTTCATCGATTTTGCATGTACCATATTGATTCAAAACCAATTTGCATGTCCACAATTTTTTATTTTTTTGTAAAAGTTCTTTGGCTAAACGTAAAAAAGAAAAAAGGAAAAAACTGCACATCTGCAACGACTGTGCATGGTGGTGTTCAGCTTTAATTTATGGATCAAAAGGCATTTTGCCTAAATGGTGAAGTTTATGTTTCAACTACCCATAGCTTTCGTTTTTATTAATATATGTACAATTCCTCTCTTTTAAAAGAACTTTTGGCAGGTCTCTTCAGCCTAAAAAAAATATATGAATTATAAATGCAGGCTTATCTTACAGTTTTTTCCTCTTTTTTTTTTTTTTTTTTTTTTTTTTTCCATTTCAAAAGAACTTTTGGCATGTCTCCATAAAGAAGAAAAGTTATAAACAATAATGGCATGCAAGTTGTATATTCTTTCGATAAAAACGTATTCATAGTATTACAAGCTCAACCCAATTCTAAAATAATTAAGATATGATTTTGCTTCACCCAAAAAAAAAAAAAATAGAAAGAAATTCCTAATCATAATGATTAGTTTATGGGTGAGTTTAATTTCTGATCATTTCAATGTGATGAGACTCCTCTTCATAAGTTATAAAAAAAATCTCATGTAAAAAATAAAGTAGAGATATGTCAAAATGTTCATAATGATTACTATGTGTGTTTTTTTTTTTATGATAAATCACATTTTTCGTATGAATATTAGATTAATTTTTTCATTTGTATGATTTTGGAAAAGATATGTAATATGGACAACTAATAATATGAATAAATGGTATGTTGATTTAATTGTAAAACTGATGGTAAATTTTTAATTAGCATCAAATCATTTAATGATTTAGAGGATAATTTGGTGATCTAGTGGGCTCATATTGCTTGTTAAAGAGGAGATGGCTCTCTTTAAGTTTTGTGATTAAATGGAAGAATTACTTTAAATATATCGAGTCAATATGAGAAACACATTCTTCTTTAAAATCATTTGAAAAATCATATATTTATTAGATAGTTAGTAACTATTACTTTAAAAAATATCGATTCTTTTATACAGAAGGTTTGCGATAATAGTGAGAACATGCATGCATGGATTGGAAAGATGAGAATAGAGCATTTTGACTTTAGGTTTGTTTGTTTTATCATAACGTCAAAATGTTGGTCGATGTGATGTTTTTACGCCACTCGACCCTTATAATTAAAGTAGGGCACATATGGATTAGCTCTGCTTTGTGAAGACATATATAAATATATATAAAAGATTAGATTCTGATATTGGCGTAAAACACAGATAAAGCAAAAAAAAAAAAAGTGAATCCGACAGCAACATCTTTTGTTATTTTTGCTTCTAAATGAAAACACACATGTGGGGTGCACGTGATATGAATAAAGTTCTTCAAAAAGTTGTCATTTGTGTCATTTGCTTTGCTACGCGTTTCATGTCCCCATGTCCTTTCATTTTCCTTTTTCCTTTTTCCTTTTTCCTTTTCTACATTGCCCTTGCCCCCTTTTTACATGCAACACTCCATTGACAGTGTGAGTTTCATGTGTGTTTTTGTGTTTTTTTTCTAAGATTTTAATTATTATTTGGACCAAAATTGGAATTTAGTTTCGTGATTTGTTTAGTCAATTGGGTTAAATTTTATGAGTGGATTTATTTGGTTTAATTTCATAATAAATTTATTTTATTTACAAATAAATTTTATTAATGAAATATATTTAGTTAAAATGAATAATTTGTGCATTTTAAATGAATTTTATATTTTATTATATTGTGTTTGATATAAATTTTCAATTCAAGTTAATTTTAATATTTTTTTAAAAAAATACTATTTCAACATAAAGATATTTTCAAAATTAAAATAATTAGGGATATTTAATTATTTAAAAATATAAATTTAAAAGTTCATTTGAAAATTCTAACAATTATATTAAAATTTAATCTAGTTATAATTAATTTTATAAATTATAAAATTTAAAATTATAAATAAATTTTAAAATATATTTATTTAAATCAAATATATATCATTTAAAATTTTAAATAAATCTTAAATTTTTTTTATAAAATTCATTTATATTGATCACACTATAAAATAATATTTGATTCGTTAATGATTAGGTATAATGGTCAACACCTCCCTGAGGCATGTGCCGGGTCCCTGTCTCTCTATAACATTGTACTAGTTAACTGTATCTTTAAAAAAAATAGAGGTAATTTTCTAAATTTAACATCTTTTATCAGTTTTTACTTTTTATTCCTCTCAGTTTGTAATCGGACGGCTTATATGTCTTAAGGAAACAGACTAATGTCGCACCAACTAACGGGATCGTTGGTTGCGAGGTTCTATGAAAATATTCCTGATTTAATTTAAAAATTATAAAAATAATAATTTATTTATTAATCAATTAAATTAATTATAAGACATAGTTCTTTACATCATGACACGACAGGAACTATCCAATTATTTTGTGGTATTGGACTACGATACAATTTATTATGTATAATATAAGAGAATAGGTATAAAACTACAATTTGAAGGAAAAAAAATTGTTTTTTTTTTATAGCAACGTTAATCACTATCCATGTTTTAATTTGTTAAAAATATAACTTATCAATACTTTGAACATTTTTGAGATGAATAAATGATATTTTTGTAAATTAAAATTAAATTATTTAAATATCTAAACTTATTAAAAAGTATTTATAAGTAACATTTTTTAATAATTTAATATAATAAAAATGCTTAATTTATAAAAAAAATTGTGGAAAATTTGACAAAACATATAAAATATAAGGAGATACAAATATATTAAATTACCCTAATGATTGGTAAAGTTTTTTACTATAAAATATATGTCATGATGTCATGTCTAAAATCCTAATTTGGAATTTTTCAATTGAACATTGGAGAGGAATCTAAGAAATATTTCCAGTTTTATTGGATCCCTCGTCGAAGAAATCAGATTGATTATAAAATCTTTACAATTTTAGCTTCGAGGAATGAAAGGGGGACCCTTTTTCAAAGTGTTGTTGTTGATGGACAGTTAGGTGCGCTAAGGTGGCACAAACGTTAAAAGTAGTAGTTCATGTTAGGTTATAGAATTGAAGAAAAAAATAAACAAATAAATCAGTAAATAAAATTGTTTATGTTTATCGGTAAATAAAATTGAAAAAGCAATGAATGTTGGAAATTTTTTTCCCTATGGATTTTAACTATTTTAAAGTCAAATGAAATGGATTTAATAAGAGGAACAAAATTCACACAGTGCTTATATTTATATATATATAAATTCGAATTTAATATTTTATTTAAGAGAATTTAAGTATTTTATGAGTTAATTGAATATATGTTGCAAATTATTATTCAAAGTAAATGTAATAGAAAAAAGAAATTGGTCAATAACTAGTTTGACAAGGAACTCATAATGAAAATAACATGTATAGATTGATAAAATTAGGTCACCAATAGACTTCTTTAGATTCATGAATAATAATTAGCACAAATCACTCAGCTTTCTATAGCTAGCTAGCTACCTCCTTTCCTTTTTCTTTCTCTTTGATGTTGCACATACAATTATATATCGCTTCTCTTCCACACCCAAGAATTAAGTAGCAAAAACGACCCATCATCATTATTGATTGTTTTTTTTTTTTTTTGCCACTCGTCAACTTCAGACTAATGGAAAAATCATCAACAACTAGCTTAAGCATCTACCTTAATTGACTGATGAATTCAACTTAATTTATTTAATTTTTTTTATCATGAGTATATATGGGGTTTTTTTTTTTTTTTTGGTCATCTGATGATCATGTCCAAAGAGGCTCCCACGATGTGCCTAAGTTGTTCTCGTCAAGAAAACAACTTGTATCGATGAATTGCTGTTGCTGAAAGATGGGTTCTTGATGATGATGAGATTGCTGCATTTCCATGCAAATTAGAGCTATTAAATTGGCTTGCTGGCATTGCATGTTTACAACCTCAGCTTGTGCCTTTGCTAGTTGAGCTTGAAGCTCATTTACTTGTTTCTGAAGCTGACAAATTGCACCTGCACATCCATAAACTGGGTCTCTAAGCCTTGCATTTGCTTCGTAAACCATGCTGCTTACTGCATCTGCTCTTTGAGACTCAGGCAGTTCCTGAAAATTTTTCAGTAGTAGCAAGTGAATTTTCAGAATGATTATGTTAATAAACGCAACTTAACTTATATCAAAAATCATCTAGGAATATAAAAGTTTATTCTTACGGTAAAGAAAATTCAGAACTCAATACTTATTTGGTAAATACTTCTACAAGAAATTTAATAAATAAAAAACAATCCATACTATTTTGAGAAAAAAATGATTAAAATTCAGAAACATGACTATTGACTTTGAAAGGATCACGTGTTACGTGAAACCATGTGCAAGCAATGGTTTAGGATGACTTCTAGCACCATATATAAACTATATATTGTGGAAGAGAAAGGAGAGTTCTAATACGTAAATTGACCTCTAATTTGGACATCTTTTGGATCTTGACTTAAATGGATGTGCAATATGTGAACTGGACTTCTAACAGATTTGAACCACCAACTGGGCAAACTTTATTTTTGTCAAGAAATAGTGATACACCACTCAATTCATTTTCATGATGATTATTATTCTCCAAACAAAAAAAAAAAAAGCAAGTGTAATTTATTTACTTCGTGAAAAGCTACAAAAGGCAATGTTAGTTCAATATGGAAAAAAAGTATACATAGCCATAAAAACAAACATCATTTCTTGCTTTTTACTATGTTGAAGTCAACCTTAATTGGTGGTGATACAAAAGATTAATAAATGAGTTATTAAACTAATTTTTCTTGTTAAACTTGATTTATGTTTAGGATTCGAACTCGTAGATTTTAATGATAATTAAGCAATGAATGTGATATGTATAAAATATATATGTATACCTGTAAGAACTTGATGATGTTGCTAGCTCCGAACACTCTGTGAGCAATGGTAAACTTGTAAGGTTCAGTAGGGGGGAAATAAGGAGCAAGAACACATTTTTCGACGCATCGGCGGCGAAGGATTTTACAGGCAGCACAAGGGCTGAGGATAACAGGGGGTGGAGGAGGAGAAGAGGAAGGTGAGGAGGAATTAGAAGGAGAAGAAGAGGAAGATGGAGGAGAGTAAGATAAAGGAGAAGCAACAGCAATAGGTGTTGGGGCTGAAGCTGGTGGTGGTGCTTTCTCAAAGTTTTCCATATTGTTGGGTGAGCTGAGAGATGAAGAGAAGAGGAGGTGGAGAGAAGTAGATGTAGTAGTAGTTGTTGTAGATAATAAAGCAAATAAGAAAGGAGAGTGCGTTTGGTATTTATAGGAAAGAGAAGGTTTTTGCATTGCAATAGATTGTTTATTATGTCAGAATTATGTCATTAAACCTTAACATGTCAAATGGTTTGAAATCACATTCCACGAGGTTGCGGCTAATTTTCCCTAATTATTCAATATATATATATATATATATATAATTACTTACGAAGTCTTTTTCTTATTTATTTATTTAAAATAAAATATACTTCATTAATAATTACTGTTGAATAAAAAAATAAATTTTTATTTTATAGTGATAAGTATAAAGTAAAATGAAAATAAAAAAAGTTCAAATAACCATAGAATATATATATATGGAAAAAAGTTTTTAAAATGGAAATTACAAAAATGAAATTTTATTATAATATAAAATATATATTTATTTATAAATAATTAAAATTAAATTTTATTATAATTATATAGGATTTATTCCCATATAAAGTATAAGTACGAAGAATTTTTATTGTATAATGGATTAAGTATAAATCTTCAATTAAAATTAGAAATATATTTCGGATTAGTTTGGTTGGTAAAAAAATATTTTATATTTTTATTAATAAAATTTTTTATTATATAGGTTTAATAGAAAAATTGTTCAATATTACACATAATTTAAAAAAGAAATTACAAGATAGAAAGTTGAATGCATATTTAACGTTAAGCAAAAGGTTGAAAAATGGTCGCGCATATACTCAAAGTATTTTCTGACTATCCAACCAAATAATAATAATATCACGTTTTGTCGATTATCTATGGCTTAATTTGTGAAGATGGAAGAGGTGGACCCTAAACTGTACTTAAGTGTTGAGACTTTTGTCTAATAATTTGAATTTTTTTTAATTATATTTTTGACATAGTCTAACAATCTAATTTTCAGAGATGTCTAATAATCTAATTTTCAGAGATGGAAATGTTCACCTTTATTGCTGTGGAGATGACTTCAGGATAGAACTTAGAATTAAGATAAAAACACAATTGTAACCATAAATGTTTACAGAAGATTGGAAGGTTCAACGAAATCATTGAACCAAAACTAATTAAGGTACCTAACCGCATGGTTCTGTCAAAATTAATTAAGATATTTAATCGTCTTTGTATAATTAGTCGTTAAAACTAATTAAGATATTTAATCTTCATGAATTATAATATAATGTTTTATAGCTTGAAGGAGTTTTTACTATTTAACTATTAAACCTTCAATAGTAGCTTAAATAAAAATATTATAAAAAACTCATTAAGATAGTTAATCATGGCCTTTAATAATCTTAACTTAGCTTTACATGCTAATAAAACTTTTTTTCTAAGAGAAACAAGCTAATGAAACTTTGCTTAAGCCATAAACAATGAAAATGAAATTTATTTCTTGACATGTATACGTGACTGTGACTTTCCCAGCTAGTATTAATAATAATAGTATTATTATTATTATTATTAATGGTTAACCACTTAAAATATAAAATTAAAATTAGAATCATCAAAAATCGCGTTAAGTTATAATTATTATCATTCACTCTCAGGTATAAGATCAGCTAAACTTTTTTTTTTTTTTTTTGTTCACTTCAGGAGCAACCGTTTATGGCTATTATGGAGAAATCCTCTCTCACAAATAAGATAATACTCATTTTATAATTTGGGATGCTGAAAATATAAAAAAAAATTTACATAAGAATAAATAGAATTAAATGATATATATAAAAGAATTAACTTTGCATTAAATATATTTTGATATTGCTATTAAAAAAATTAGTCTAATAATAATTTCTCTCATAGACATAAAAATTCAAATTTTATCTAATTTAAAAGGAAAGAACTATTAAGAATTATTAAATATATTTAATATTATGAGTAAAAAAAAGGCCTAATTACTTAAAAAGTTAAAAATCCTAAGCTTAAAAATCCTAAGCTTATTAAATATATCTAATTACTTAAAAATCCTAAGCTTTATGAGTTTTAACAATTTTAACATGTTTTTTCAACTTTTATTTAAAAAGTTATGAACTTTACAACTTTTAATAATTTTAATATATTATTTTAAAATTTATAAAAAAATCACAAACTTTACAGCTTTTAACAATTTTGTATATACTTTTAAAATTTATCAACAACAAAATGCTATTTCAATGTTAAACTAGATTGTTTAATTAATATTTTATCGTCTGATAAAATGTTATGTTGATATAGCACTAAACACCTTTTAATTTTAAAAAGAAAAAGAATTTGATGAGTTAGTAATAATTTTCTGCTTAAAAGATGCTATTTTAAAATGAAAAAGTATAATATTTTAATTTGTCATAAGTTTACAATTGTTTATATGACATTGAAATATCTTTTTCACTTTAAAATTGTAAATTTTACACATTTTAACATGTTTTTAATTAAAAAAATTCTTTTCAATATTATATAAGTTATTTTGAATTTATGATAAATTAAATACTTTTTTTTATTCTAAAAAATGGTATATTTTAAGAAGAAAAGTTTTACTAACTTATTAAACTCTCTTTTTTTAATTAAAAAAATTTAGTGCTATATCAACATTAAATATTACAACATTTTGTAAGATGTTAAAAAATTAATTGAATAAATATAATTTAATATTTGTCTAATTATCTAAAAAATTTTGAATTTTATGAGTTTTAACAAATTCTTTTAAAGAATATGTTAAAATTATTAAAAAAAAAATGCAAAGTATATAATTTTTTTTATAAATGTTAAAAGAAGGTATTAAAATTGTTAAAAATTGTAAATTTCATAACTTCTTAAATAAAAATTAAAAAAATATGCTAAAATTATTAAAACTCGCAAAATTTAAAATTTTTTAAATGATTAGACTAAAAAAAAGCATTATTTATGTGTTCACAGTGTGCCAAGTGCACCAATAATTTTTGAACCCATGAAATATCTACAGTGAAGCACCTAATTTAGATGAAAATTCACTAGTCTTGAAATCATTACTATAATTTAATTTTTATCTGAAAATTGCATTTACAAAAAAAATCTTCCACAATCACTTACAGTTCCTTGAATCGGCATTGAAACTTAGCCAATCATTCAAATAAATATATAATTAAGTAGGTATTAGTCATAACTAACTCAATACCATCGCTAGGCCAATCAATAGTTTTAGCAGACATACTAAATTTCATGGTCTCAATGCTGATGCAAGTTACAGTGCAGTCTTTTGTTGTGTTGCACAATAGCTTCAAACTGTGTGTGCTAATCAATAATTACTTCTTTTTTTTTAAAACAAAAAAAAACTAAATAATAATGACTTCAAATAGGCTTATTTGCGTATGTTTCTTATTTTTAATTAATTTAAATATACATTCCATTTCCATGTGAACATGAGCATCGTTTTGTATATACCTTAAATTTGTTATCATTATGTTGATTGATTTTGTATGAGATATAATTGAAATGAACTTTTCTTTTTTTTTTTTTTTTGCTCTTTTCTAATTTAATATAAATTTATCCCTCAAAAAAAATTTAATACAAATTTCTAAAATGAATTAGCATAAAGCGTAATATTGATTTTTAGTGCTATAAAAATAATAATATTACAAATTCAAAAATTCTTTTAAATGATTTTTTAATTATTTTGTTGTTTTAAATGATAATTCCATTGAAGAAGAACATGTTAATTCCTCTTTATTTGTTCATGAAATTTTATTATTTTGGGCCACCGACCATCTTAATCTTAAATATTTTGTTTTCTTTTGCCTTTTTTTTAGATAATAAATAAAAATTTCCAAAATCTATCTCAATTAATAATATTAATTTTTATTTGGGCGTTTTTTTCTGACCTTTCTCTATAAATATATTGATGATTCTCTTTATAACTTCTATTTACTTTTTTTTTTTAATACGACTATTGAAAAGAACGATAAATTTATTTTTAATATTCATACAATCATACTTATTTAAAAAATCAAAAAAATAATTTATAACCATTAAAATATCGAGTAAAGCATGTTTTTCACTGAATTTCCATATGAATATTTTATCAATAAAATTGAAAAACATCATATGCAATTATTATCATTTAAGCGAAATATTTCAAATTTATATTTTTTTCATTGTAATAACAATTTGATAATGGAGTGCCAACAATTGCCAACCTGCAGAATGACAAATAAATAGGGTGTGCCGACTATTTAAAAAAGGAATTAAGACCAACATCAAAGTTGCCACAATTGAGACATTTACAACTGCTTCCTGCATGAATTGGCCAATTTTGAAAATGACTTTTTTTAAAAAAATTATTTCCATGTATAGTATATTGCTGTAATCAAATTTTTAATTATCATACTAAAATTGAGTGTAGAGAGTGGAGCCTCTTATGGTCCATTTTGGTGGGTCGTTAGTTGGGTGAAGAAAATAGAAAAGGCTCGTGGGGGAGCAAATGGAAAATTAGTGTTTTGAGTTAAAAAACTACAAAATATATATATATATATATATATATATATATATATATATATATATATATTTTTTTTTTTTTCTTTCTGTTAATGGAAATGCAATCCGTATGAAAAATGCATGTTGTTCTGGAATTTAATGTTTTTATGCTATATATATTCTAAAAATATCAAATTAGATCTATACTATTTGATATCCTTATAAAAGAATATAGAGTTAAAACTTAAAGGAAGTGAATTCTTATTTTTTAAAATTAAATAATTAATTTACTAATAACGTCTATTTTATTAAAATTATTTAATTAATATTCAACATATACCGATTCAAGCGGTAAGGAGTTTGGATCATTCTTTTAAGTAAAATATTGAACTTGATTCTTAAAATTAAGTATTAAGAGAATTATATTTCTTTTGTGGGTACATTCGGTTTAAATTTCGAATTACTTAGAACTATTATAATTATCGGATATCAGAAGTATCAAATAAAAAAATTTAGTTAATATATTTAAAATTTAATTTATTTTTATTTATATATTGAAATAATTAAATAAAATGTATATTAATTAATTATTTACAATTCGCACAAATTCATTTTTAGTATTTTTTTTTTAATAATAACAAAAAGATTTAAATTCAACTGATTGTAAAGAAAAAACAATAAAAATTATAAAGAGTCCCCAAGAATGTGACTAATTTAACACATGGAAAAGACTTTGGGAAATGTAATAGCAATATATTTCTACGCTCAAATGCCATTCTTTCCTCAACTTAGAAAAAATGAAGTCATTAACATGGCGTATAGTGGGAAGTGGTTGGATTGTATATTTCTTTGCTCTCTTTTTTTTTTTTTTTCAATTTTTGTTAATTTAGTTGAAATTTTCCTTTTAGCGGTCGAATCAATCTTCCTCAAGCTTCTTGCATATGCACCTTGATATGGATAAGTCTTTTTTCTGGGATGGGATAATACTCTATCATTTCAGAGAAAAATAATTGAGATTTTTTTACCCTATTTAACAGTTAAATTCAATATATTCTAAACAAATAAATTATTCATTATGAGCTAATGTAAAACTAAGGAAAAATTATATATACCCTAATCAATAAAAAAATCATTATTTTAAATAAGATTAATGTGTTAATAAAATAAAAGAAAAAATAAAAAAATTTCCTATTATTTAAGGCATTTGTAATTTTTTTGTCCTAAAACTAAAATAAGAAGAAGAAAGCCGATACTCATTGATGCATTACAGCAGCATAAGTTAGAACTTTATGTTGTTAGATAGTCTTTAGCGTGTGGACCTCAATTTTTATTTTTTTTACCTTGTAACAACAACATTTCATTGCCAAAAGAGTTAAATAATGTGGATTCTCCCAACTTTATCATTGTCCATGATTGACACAAGTCGAAATCAAGTGAAAACATTTCATTAAAAAATATTTCTAAAATTCCACACTCAAAATATTATTTTATTGCCGAATAAATTCTACTCAATTATTTATTAACAAAAACTTCTGTGTTAACATTTTTATTAAATTAATTTTTTAATTAATAGAAAATATCTGTAAAGTAGGGGTAGTCCTTATCTTTTAGCTTAGGTATAATTTTAATTGAAGGTAAAATTTAAATTATATATCTTATAATATCATTAAACAAAAGTAATTGCTATATCTCTGTTTCATTGCTTAATTAACTTTTTCGAATTAGTATCGGTCATCATCAAATATAAAACATAGTTGTTATTCAATGTTGTATAAAAATATTTCATAATTGAAAAAATATTTTTCAAATTTCTTATAACTTAAACCTAACTATTGCTTGTCGTCACATTATGAATTGATTAATTTCTGTTTGGATAACAAGTCAGCAAAAATACATTTAAGATATAGATAATGTTGGCCAATATCATTAATTATTCTCGCTACTTAGTTTGAAGCCAAAATCAACCTTGGGTGTTTGTTAGCTGTAGAATCTTTACTCATTCTACTATAATTTATGTATTCATTCATTTAATATGTTAAACATTTATTAGAGGACTATATATAACTCTATGTGTTTTCTAGATGTTGAATTTTATGAGATTAATTGTGTTAGAATTGAGTTTCAGTCAAAGATTTTATTATATATATTAGAAATTAAATTTTTATTTTTTATTTAAAAAATTATTTTATTCTTCATAATTAGTATATAATTAGATTTTTTATGTATATAAATAATTAATTTATATATAAATGATGTAACATCTCTTATGAAATATATGAAAAATAATTTTCTTAAATTCTCTTTTCCTCTGAATTTTTTTTTACATGGTATCAGAGTATATCTCTTAAAATCGAATTCAAATTCTATATTGAATTCTTGAAATCATATTTTCTTTTTCCCTATCTTCTTTGAATCTTTTTTTTTTAAATCGAAATTCACCATGACTACTGAAAGCATATCTACTGTATCATATGGAACACCAACTTTCATTCAAACCCTTCAAGATAATTATTTTTTTCCTATTGGAATTATACTTGATGATATGAACTATCCTCTATAGTCACAATTTATGCAGATGCAAATTGGATCCAAAAATAAATCTGGCTTCCTTACTGGCACAACCTCAAAACCACCTGTAGGAAATAAGGCTTTGAAGGCTTGGCTTATTGATAATAACCGGGTAAAAATTTGGCTCATTGATTCCATGAGTTCAATGTTGATGCAGAGATTCATCCATCTTCAAATAACAAAAGAGATATGGGATACTATCTTCAAAACTTTTTATGATGGATCTGATGAAATTTAATTATTTGAGCTAAACCGAAAATCTTTCACTAGACGTCAGAATGTTAAGTCATTACCTACATACTATAATGAACTGGTTGGGATATTTCAAGAGATTGATACCCAAACAAGCGCTTAAGGTAAGGATGTTAATGGAGTAGTATCACTCCACAAGCATATTTTTCAGCTTCAAACTCATATTTTCCTAGGTATACTTGACTCAAAATTTAATAATGTTCAAAGTGAAATACTGCGAAAAGATTCACCTCTTGATATTGAGTCTAGTAATGCATATATGAGTAGAGATGACAACCGGCGACAAATGATGGAGGAGTCAAAGGTTCTATAGGATAATGCAGTCCTTTTAGCAGCTTAGACTCTACCACAGTCCAAGGGAAAAGCATCGAGTAAGTCTAATACATACACATGTACTTATTGTGGTGAAGTTGGACACTCCAAAGAACAGTGCTATGAAATTGTAAGCTATTTGGAATGGTATGATTTCAATAGAAAGTCTTGCAAAAAGCTCAAAAAAGCTGCAATTGCCACCTCTAATGTCATAAAACCAAGTGATGACCTTGATGAAACATTAGGTATGACAAATCTTACTTAGAATAATACATGGATTATTAATATAGGTTCTACTGATCATATGAAAAACTCCATCTATAATCTAACTCCATTCGGCCATTAACCCAATAAAATATTTTGACTACTAATGAAGGAATATCACCAGTCATCCATGAAGGATCAGAATCTAATTCTAACTCTCTTAATTTGGATATTGTTCTTGTTGTTCCATCTTTTTCTTATAATTTACTATCTATTGGTCAAATCATTAAAACCTTAAACTACACTATTAAATTATGGTCTAACTCTTATTTATTTTAGGACATTATAACGCATCAGATTTTTAGCTCTGGTATTAAATGTGGAAAGTTGTACTATCTTGATTTACATAGTGATTCGAGTATGAAATCAAGTCAACTCAATAGTGTTATTATAAGTAGCTTAGACAAAGAATAAGTAATTTTATGGCATAGACGTCTTGGACATTTATCTTTTCATTTTCTTAGAAAAATAAAGCCTAAATTGTTTTTAAGTATCAAAGACTCTGAGTTCAAGTGTGATATTTGTGAATTGACAAAGAGCCACTGGATTTCATATGTACCAAGTTATAATAAGAATTCAATTCCATTGATGACTATTCATTCTAATGTATAGGGACCTGGTCGAATTCTTACTCTGTTTGGTGCTCGATATTTTATAACATTTATTGATGAATGTATCTAAATGACTTAGTTATCCCTACTTTCAAACAACAGAGATATGTGTTATGCGTTTTAGGACCTGTACAAAATGGTAGTAGTGTAGTATCAATGTCAAATCCGAGTCTTGCAATTTGACAATGGTAGGGAGTATCTTAACTTGGCCATTAAAATTTTTTTACCATGAACATGACATTCGTCGTCAAAACTTCATGTGTTGGAACCCATCAACAAAATGGTATTGTAGAAAGAAAAAATTGATAACTATTGAAAGTTGTCCGAGCATCTTTATTTGACATGAATATTTCTCGGGAATACTAGGGAGAGGCTATTCGATCTGCTGCTTATCTCATAAACTGAACTCCATTCAAAATTCTCAGTTTTAAAACTCCTCTTTAAAAGCTTCAGAAGCTAATCCTAACTCCACCTCTCAATAATCTTGAACCCTGAGTATTTGGCTGCTCAGCATTTGTTCATCGGATACTAGGTAAATTGGATCCACAAGCTATCCGATGTATCTTTATTAGATATGTCGAGCTATAAAAAGGATATTAGTGTTATGATCCATTTTCTCAAAAGATGTATGTAACTAGGGATGTTCAATTCCATGAAAATGCACCCTACTTCTCTCCATTTGATTGCTCTCTTTAGGGGGAGAGAGTTTGGGAGATCTTTGAAGATAACACTCTAAGTGTCTTACCTATGCTGAGCATCTCACATGATTAGATAGTATGTCCGAACATCATAAGCATCCTATATGAATAAATAACTGAAGATAGTCTGAATATCATGTACAGACTTGAAAATAATCAAGATACTACATTTTTCCAGTCCATGCTAGAAGCTGAAGGGACTTTGGAAGTGGACAATGAGGAAAACTCATCTCCTTTAGTAACTCTAAATGTCAAGCCTCGTTATCCTTCTAGAATAAACAAAGGGATTCCAAAAAGACAATATGATTCGAACCTCAATATCAAAGCTAAACATCCTATCAATAACTTCATATCAACAAACTATTTGTCAAAATCACATGCATATACTGTAAATCAATTATCTACTATATCTATTCCAAGTAATGTGCAGGAGGCTCTAGCTAATTCGTGTTGGAAAAAAGCCATGAATGATGAAATGGAAGTATTGTAGAAGAATTCCACATGGGAATGTGTTCCACTTCCTGAAAGAAAAAAAAGGTTAAATGGATATTCATCGTTAAAGTGAACCCAAATGGAAGCATTAATCGATCTAAAGCTCAATTGGTTGCAAAATGATATAATCAGAAGTATGGAATTAACTGTGAGGATACATTTGCCTCAGTAGTAAAAATGAATATCATATAAGTCCTTATTTCATTAGTTGCCAACCTAGACTGGCCACTAAGATAGTTTGATGTAAAAAATGCTTTTTTGAATGGAACCATTGATCAAGAAATGTATATGGATCCAGCACTCAGAACGAGGTACACTAACCGAGTATGCAAACTAAAAAAGCATTATACGAACTCAAACAATCGCCTCAAGCATGGTTTGGATAACTCTTAACCTTTATAATGAAGCTTGGTTATAAACAAAGTGATGTTGACCATACACTATTCATCAAACAAAAGACGAGTAAAGTCACTACTCTTATTGTATATATTGATAATATGGTAGTCACTAGAAATGATTCGAGTGAGATAACAACTCTGCAAAGACAATTGGCAACTGAGTTTGAACTTAAGAATCTAGGTAACTTGAAGTATTTTTTAGCAATTAAAGTTGCAAGATCAGCTAAACGAATTTCTCTCTACCAATGGAAGTATGTAATGGATTTGCTGACAGAAACTTGTATGCTTGATTGTGAGCCAGCTGAGACTTCAATGGAAGTCAACCATGGATTATCAATCTAAGAAGGTCAAGTTCTAACTGATAAAGCTTAGTATTAAAGGTTGGTGTGAAGATTAATTTACTTATCTCATACTCGGCTACATTGCTTATACAGTAAGTGTTATAAATCAATTCATGCATTCTCCTAGTAAAGAACATATGGATGAGGTATATTGAGTGCTAAGATACCTAAAATTTTCTTCGGGCAAAAGTTTCTTTTTTAGGAAAAATAAGGATTATGAAATTGTTGGCTATATAGATGCTGACTGGTTCATAAATTAAACTAATTGAAACTCAACATTTGGGTACTTCATATTTGTTTGAAAAAATTTAGTCATTTGGAGGAGTAAGAAATAAAAAATCATAGTAAGGTCAAGTACTGAAGCTGAGTTTAGAGTAATGACACATGGTGTATGTGAATTACTCTGGATAAGGTGAATTGATCATTATTTAGAACTAAATCATTTGAAGCCTATGTTGTCACATTGTAATAATAAGGTATCTATAGCAATTGCAAATAACCCAGTTCAATATAATCAGACTAAGCATGTGAAGGTTGACACTTCATCAAAGATTATATGAATTAATGAACAATTGGTCTTACATCTGTTTCTTTTCAGATTCAACTTACTGACATCCTCACAAAGACTGTATCTAGAAAAATATTCTACAACTCACTTGGCAAGTTGGAAATGATTGACATACACTCACTAACTTGAAGGGGGAGTGCTGAAGTGAGCTCTAGTTAAAGATTTAATTGTATATATTAGGAATCAAATTTTATTCTTTATTTAGGAAATTATTTTATTCCTCCTAATTAGTGTGTAATTAGGTTTTCCATGTATAAAAATAATTAATGTATATATAAATAATATAACCTCTCTTATGGAATATATGAAAAATAATTCTCTTTTCCTCTGAATTTTTCTCTACAAATTGATCCAATTTCATGAGTTTTTATGGGGAAAAAAATTTAAAAATACTTTGACAGTTTCTTTGATTTTTTTTTTCAACATCAAAAGGAGAGGAGAACGCCAATATGAGACCGCAGAATCTCAAACTCAAGATCACATAATGCTTGTGGTGGTAGCTCCGCCATCCATTGCCAAACTTTGCTGGCAGTTTCTTTGGTTTATTGTACATTCAAGATTGGCAATTTTGGCACAGTGCTACAAGTCTTTTCATTTTTTTGAAATTGCTATGATTTTCTACAAAAAAAAATATATATTTTGTGAAATGGATTTTTTTAATTTGAGATTTCATAAGTATCATTCATAAAATAATTGTTGAAGGTACAAATCCAGCATGAAATTTTATAAAATTTATTTAAGAATATAAATTCATCAAAATATACTGAGTAGGCATATTATAAAATAAAATGAAAATTAGATGCAAGCATATCATATGTTTAAAATATTAGCAATTAATTAGATAAAACAAATATGGGACTGTATTGTTCACATTTGGAGTTTTGGGTCACCATTTTAAATCAATATGAGAAAAGGATTTTGATTCTGCTGAATGAAAATTCTAAATTATTAATTTATGTTAAAAATAATCTAATTTAAAAAGTATTAAGTATTTTTTTTCAGAAAAAAATCTAACTGTGAAATAATTTTTGAGATTTATAGTTGAACTTAAAATTAAATTCTCGAGTCAGTCATCATAGCACCAACCTTAAAATCAAACGAACAAACTCAATTGAAGTTTAATTCTCATTTGTATAACAGATATATAAATGACTCAATATTACTGTTCGTGTCATTGAAAGTTAAATAGACTAATAGTATACTTCCTTTTAACATATTAATTGATAAAAAATTCAATTTTTATCTGCCCAGCTGAAAAAAAAAAAAAAAACCACTTGCAATTTAAATTTATTCTCATATAAGTTGATGAAGTACTTTTATTATTCTAAAGTCGTTGAAATGGTTAATTTAAAATTATGAATATGCAGATAACGGGTTATAAATAAATTTTTATATTAATAACTAATTAACTATAGCACACCACCCTTAAAATGAATTAAAAATCCAAAAAGGTTTATAATAAGAGGTATATATCATGCACATATGACACGATATGTTAACTTGGAGTATTGTCAAAGAGAAACATAGCATTAAAAAAGTTGAAAACACTAAAGTCTTATTATTCTGTTGGTGGGATGGTCTGCATTCTTTTTTATAAAGATATGATATGAAGGTTCTAATATCTGTGACATGATCATAATCTATATCTTATTGTTTTAAAAAAAAAATCTATATCTTCTGCCAAATTTAAATTAAAAAATGATAATCCTGTAAATAATTGCATTAAATAATTTTTCACATCTTGCATGTGTGTGACTTTTATTTAATTTTTTTTATAGAAAAAATAATTTTTCATTCATTAAAATTAAAACTACATCTTGATAGATGAATAATTTAAATAAAAGTATAATCAAGATTCAAATAAATTCTTACTTAAATTGTAAAATAATTTTTTATTATTTTCAATCATATTAATAGAGTTATTTGGATTTACAACTCGATCATTTATTTGACAATTTTTATGCTCCATTCAATAGCATTAATTAGTAATAAATAATCACCTGAATCTCATAAATAGTGTGTATATATATATATATAAGAGCTCAATGAAAAAAAAATTCAAAAAAAAAAAAGAAATTTGAATTTATTAAATGTAATAAAATATAAAAAAAAGTAAATAAATATAAAAGAACAATAAAGAATTATCGCCAATTTAAGAATAATCAACTGTGAAAAAAATAAAAATATTTGATAAACAATAAAAAGAGAAAGTAGACTACTAAATTTTTTACAACAATTTAAATATATGTTTTGCTATGTGTGACTTTTATAATATCAAATTTTAGATATCACTAGCTAGGCATATCATTAATTAACATAATTTTAATGTTTTGTTTTTAGTTCTTATTGTAACTGAATTCCAAAAATATATATGCAGGGCAATATTTCCGTGGTTTTTAATAGATTTATTTAAAAAAATATATATATCAATTTATATTAAACTTTACTTATGAGTAAAATTATTTATTTAAGAATTAGGCCAAATATACAAACTTGTATATTTATCAAGTTCAATTTAAATTATAAATTATTCATATGTTCATTTTGCACTTAATGTATATGGACTAAGATAAGTTTTTTAGAAAATTATATATTTAAATTTATTCAAAAATTAAACTGATAAATGAATTTATTTGTATTTTATTAATCGAAATTCGAACACTTGTGAATGCGGCTATCGAATTTTTTATGTGTTCGAGCTCAATGGGATAAAGTATTTTGTGTTAAGAATATATGGTTAATTATTTTTTTTTTTAAATGTCAATTTAGACTGAACTTAATTAATTGTGACTAAAAATATTTATTAAAATATCAGTATAAATACACAAGATTATATTTTATCAAGTTGAATTCAAGTTATAACTTGTATACATTTTTATTTTAAAAAAAAAATATAACTTTTAATTTATTCAAAATTCAAATTGATTTTTTAATATTTAAACTAGGTAGAGCTTGAGATATATATATACATTTAAAAAAAAAAAAAACAAATCTCAACTCTATTAATTAAATAAGCGAGACTTGAGAACTTGTGGAAAACAAGAGTAGTGATTACCAAGAGATATGGATAATCGTTGACAATGCTCAATAATTAGTGGATGACCTACAATTAATCATACATGAATAATTACTGTCACAATAGTACTTTGATTGAGATGATGATGGGACATTGTCCAAGCAAAAAGGGTGAAGAGTATCATCCATCAATCTCTCTCATTCATGCATTAGTCTTGTATTAATCAATGACGATAATTAAACCTGAAGCAATATCATCAAATTGCATTTGTTTAGGATAATTTCCCTTCTTGTTCAAAACTAAAAAAAATTGTTTTAATCTAATATATCTTTTCATGTTTTTATATGAGAAACAAGGAAAAAATTTTCGGATTCTTATTTTATTCTTATGCATGAATAATGTTGAGATTAATATTATATATATCAAATATCAACATGTTTGTTTTTAATTAAAAAATAATTAATAATTCAATTGATCTAATGTTTCAATAGCTCATAAAGAGAAATGGGTGATCTGATTAGTATTTCGGATTGAAAGTTAATTAATAGTTCAATTGAACTAATGTTTAAGTAGGTCATAAAAAGTAATTAAGGTTTCGAGTTAGAGTCTCTACGTCCATCATTAACTAATATTAATGGGAGTTATTAACTTTATGGTAAATGTTCAAGGAGATGATTATCCCTTATCCATTATAGACTACACATTAACTTGTAATTTTTTTTCATATTTATAACTAAACTATATTAGTTAGAGTTAAGTAAATTTCGAGTATTAATAGTTTCTACCAAATTAGATTATTAGATTATTTAAATTTTATACTTTAAAATATTTTTGTAAAAAGTAATTGTTAAACCATTTAATCTTTTTAACTAATAAAATAAAAAAAATAATCAAGAGATGTCAATGTTCTTGGCAAACTTAATTGGTTTCCATTAGTTTTAACACAAAATTAACAAAGACCCACGCGTGATTAATGATTAGTTGGAATATGTTTTTAAACGTTTTATCGCACCACACGGTTTCTTTGTTCTATTTCAAATTACCATTTAGAAAAAAAAAAAAAAAAAGATTCAAAATTAAGTAAGAAGTAAAGACACCCACCTAATAGAGATCTTATTCACAACAATAAAAGGTGCTTAATCCATATATATAGCTATGAACTAGAAAATGAGATAATATAGATTGTGTGCTAAAAGTAGATGGTGAGTGAACTGCATTTATATTTTATATATATATAGGGAGGTTAGCAAAAGTTTGAGCTAGTGTAATCATGTTTTACTTTATATATTGAAATTCAATCAAGAAAACAGTTTAATCATGTTTTAATTATTGTATTATTATTGATTTAAAGATATTCTGATTAATGCAATTTCTAAGTGAATTAGCTTTGTCTATAACTGACTTTATTTTTATTTTATTAATCTAAGAAGTCTCAACATTTGTAAGTAGGAATCGTTTGTTCGGGCAAAAAAATAATCTATTTTTAGTTGAATTGGAAAATGAACTTATAATCATCGTTCGACTATGGAATGATGAATTGCAAGAGGATGAATTCTATAAAAAGAAAATTCAGTAGACAGTTGATTCCATTTGTTTGAGGGAGGAAAATTTTCCAGGTCTTGCCATGTTGAGGCTCTAAAATATGCTTTCTCCATAAGAAAAATGTTGAATTCTTTGTCTCTAATTGAGAAAAAAATCGTTAATGTTTGGTCCTAAACAAAGCATGTCAATTCAATCAAAAGGGGTAAGGTTGGATGCCACTTCTCCTAACCCACTTTGCAAGGGTCAAGACACAAGTTGTAGAAGAAATAGCATACCATTTTCAAAACCAATTGGCAATGATTTCATACTTGATTTTAAGAAAAAAAAAAAAAATCCCATTTGGGCATTTTTTATTAAACATAATGCAAAATTAAACATATTCCTAGCACAAAATGTACCCTTCAAAACTCAAAAATGGATAGCTATTGTGTGAATCAAGAAAGTGATCATTGAAACTTATTGCTTTTTAAGTCAAGTAGTGAAGTGTGGATGCTAAATTTAATTTAAGTAAAGTAAAAAAATATATATGGAATTAAATTGGTCCACAATACTTTAATTATTTGGTACCTACAAGGATTTTTTTTTAATTTAATGTAATTAAGTCACTAACTCAATGAAGAAAAAGTAGAATAATAAATACTTAAAATGGGTGTAAGCAGGTAGAAGTGGTGGGCACATTGGAGACATTAGATAAAATAAGATAAATCTTTTTAGGGAAGAGTTCTAAGTGGTGACTTTATAGCAACTAAACAAGATAGTTGGTGTCTTATGTCTTAGACAAAAGTCCAGATTAATATTTTTATTATAATGGGAGAGTTATTATTTTGCTTGACTATGACAAAATTAATATACAAAGCATATGTACATAACCCTTCCAAAGGGACAAATACTACTATACAAAGTCATGCTTTATGAAATTGGGGAAAAGTAAGAAATGAAAAGGAATAAATTTATTTTTTAGGGTATGTATTTCAATATGTGATGATGACTAGGTTAAAAAAAAAAAAAAAAACAAAAAGATTAGAATTAAATGGAGAGAGAATCTTAGCTAGATTGTGTTGGTGGGTTTTATAGTAGGTAAATACTAGTACAATTTATGTTTAGCCATAATTGTATATATGGAAAAATCATAAGTTTTATTTTGAATTTTAAATTAATTATTAATTGAATTCTATTTGAAAGGTTATTTTAATTAATTTTTCAATTTTATAAATTATATCAATTCTATTAACTTTTATTTAAAAGATTAAATTTTAATATTAGTCTAGATAATAAATTTATTTATAAGTTACAATTCTTTCATTTTTCATATTATTTTTTATTCATACATAAAAAATTTAAAATTTTATGTAAAACATTAAAATTAATTTTTAAAATTATTTGAAAATTGGTAAGATTAAAATTTAAGAATATTTTTAAAATTTTATTTTCTTTAAAAAGAAAAAAAATTTAAATAATTGTCAATTTTAATCTTTAGGGATCTAAAAGTAATTTCAAACAATACAATTCAATCCTTTAAATAAAATTTGGATAAAATTGACTCCATTTGTAAAGTTGAATGAAAAAATTAAAATAACTTTCAAATATGATTTAATTGATAAATGGTCTATAATTCAGGATTGAACAAATCATTTTTCTCTAATTATAATTATTTTCAAAATTCATTCATATATTATTATTTATTTAATTACTTGTTAGAGGTCTAATGGATCACAAGTCATATGATAAATAATAATTATTTTATATTTTAATATATTTTATAATATTAGCTCATGACGAATGTAAAAATTCAAAATTCTTATTAACTTAAAATTTAAGCAAATAAAAATATTTCTCTCCTTGTCTTTTTCTTCTTGTCTTCCGATTTTGGATGGTCAAAAATCATCTAGATATTTAGTTTTTTACAATATTATTTATAAATAATTCAGGTTTAAATCTTAAGTTTATCTAAGTTTTTATGTTATTTTATGATAGTCTTTTATGGGTATTTTAGTTTTTTGTTTTGGGATTTATTAGATAAAATTTAAGGAAAAAAAAATGATAAGATATATTCTGTGTTTTTAAGTATCTCATCATCCTCAAAGTTAGAAATCGAATTGGGTGAATACTTCTCCGTAGAATTTGATCACGTCATAGATGACACTTACATCTTGGCTGTATTTGTTATTTTGATTACTTATTATAATAACTAATTTGCATTTAATTAGTTATAAAATTAGTTTTGAATGAGATTTTGTTAGATTTATTAATCAATTTTTACAATTTTTATAATTTTATCTCCACTATGAATAATTATTTTATGATTTTTTTTTTCAAAAAAACAAAACAAATACATATAATTAATTAATCATTTTCCTTAAAAAAAAAAGTTACAATTACAAAAATTCCTAATGTCTAGGAGTGAAGTTTACAAGATGACAAAATATTCCTGTTATCATATAGGAATATTTTTCCCTTGTAATTTCCAAGATATGTGCAATATTTTCCATAATGGTAGGCAAAATTCCTCTAAGCACAGAGGCTACAGCAATTGGAGAGATTGTTGTGCTACATCATTTGTCAACATATGTTAGAAACATTTCACATTCTTAATATCAAATCAAATTCATAAAAATTAATAATTCAGGTTGATACAGCTTATCTGTCTAAATCATTAGATGTTCCCCAAAACTAACTGATATGATGTAACAGTCATATCCTGCACAGCACACCCAACAAAAAAAAAAAAAAAAAATTGAGCCATGAATAGACATTGAGCTCTAATAATATCATCTGCTTTAGAAATGAGCCACAAGAGAAGAAGCTGCATCCATTACTGACACGTCACGTCCCAGAAACAGTATGTTTTGATGAATAAAATGTAAAACAGTGAAAACTGATTTGTTAAAAAATTTAATCGCACACTTTTTAAAAAAAAAAAAAAAAATTAGATTTTAATTCTGTCAATATTTTAATTTTTTATTAAATTAGTTTCTTTATTTAAAAAAAATGAACAATTTAGTTTTTCAATTCAATAAAATAAAATAAATTAATCTTCCAATTTTCTCTTAATTTCTTTGATAGTTTAAGTAATATTTTTTTAATCAAAAATTGATTTGCTGAAAATAAAATAATTTTATGCAAAAATTAGATTATGGATTGAGAATTATAACAAATCCACAACAGATTTAAGAGCTCTAGAGAATTTAAAATAACATCTAATTCATATGCTTGCATTTAAACAAAAATAAAATAAAATAAAATAAATATATGCAAAATTACGATTATGGTCTAATATTCCGATTTAGAAGGATATTATAAATTGGAAATAGTTACAAATAAATATTGAAAAAAATTACTTTTAATTGATTATCTCATAATAAAAATATTAAAACTTCTAGTTTACTTTAGAATATGAATAAAGTCTTCATTATCTCTTTAAAAAAAAAGTCTATTTATTTATGTTTTTTCCTGTAATCTAAGCACGTTGTCTCATTGAAACTGAACAAGCAAACAGGCGCATGAACTCACAACATCAAACATGTGTTAGTAGCGAGTGGGATAATATTCCACAATGCACAACTAATTCATGAAAAATATAGTGATAAGTGATAAACGCTTGTGCACATGACAAGTTAACTCCACTCCACATGCTATTTTTCAATGAGCAAAGTTGTCAGTATATTAAGATTAAGACCTGGAAAGAAGGGGCATCACAAATTCAAGGACAACAATGATATTTACATGTCCAGTGCATTGTTGGCGTGAGGCATCAGGTGAATATTGCCACCGACAATGGGAAGAAAAGGTGAAATCTTGATGTCAAACTTACCACCTCTAGAGAATAGAAAATACATTTTATGCAGGCATAGCTTGAAGCTCTGGGGATGAGCTCCAAACTCTGCAGACCACATAAGAAACAGGGTGAACAACACCACCACCACCACCAAGAAGAAGGCATCTAAATGCAGTGACACATGTTAGTCTGATTCCGCTTGGACATCAAAGTGTCTAATAACCAAAGTTTGAGGCATTAAATAAAATGATTACTGTGCATAATTCCGTGTCAGCAACCAGCCAATATGGAACTCTAATACTCCAATAATTATCAAGAGGCTGAGAAGGAAGGTTATCATAAATAAATGTCCAAAAATACAGTTGCAATTTCTCTAATAGAAAGAGAATGGTATGCTACTCACCTAATGGAAGCTTTATAAAAGAAGAGCAGCACTGTACAAATGCTTTTGCTGTCCCAATCTCTCCAGTGAGTGTTGCAAGGCATTTCATCCCACTGATCCAAGCGTTGTGGCAAAGAATCTTCAGAAACGTCTTGTAAATTATCTTGACACAATCTAAGACACACATTTTGTCACAATCCCAAATAAAAACACATCAAAAACTTTAATGTGCAGCATGAATAGATGTAAAAGAAGATAATAACTGGAGAAAATCAAATTGCACACTTCTGCTGAGTTATCTTTAAAACATGTAAAAAGACTCAAATAAAAGTCTTTAGAATATCCAGAGAGGTAGAAAGCATTAGCAATAAGTTGAATTGGACAAGGGAGAGTTCACAAGTAGTGCACTGACCAAGATATCATCGTCAAAATGAATTTTCCATAAACAAAACAGCAAGCTCTGATCCACATGTATATCCTTCAAAGTTAACTCTCAAACCCCATTTCATCAGGATGGCCACATCTAAAATATGCACACTTGTACTTCTACTGGCCAGTTATTTGTAAATTCATATGTGTACATATCTTGGTCAAGTGGTTAGTAAAAAAAAAAACAACTTATATTTATGGCAGTCAGACGCCTGATCAATGTGCATGATCTAGCCAAACATGTTAATAAAATTACAATTCTTTAACAATTCTCTCTTTTGCATCTTCCTTTCATTGTTAACCATCCAACATCAACATTAATCCATTTGTAACACGTAAGTATGACAAAGAAATCTAAGATTTCCAGGTTTAACATGACTGTATCTCATGTTTCAATCAGCAGCCAAACAGCCAAATGATAGGTCAATTATCAACTTACAGAAACAAAATCGGGCATGCCAACATCTAAATAAAGTTCCATTACTAAATTGATCAATTATCGTACCTCCATTGACTTTTCAACTAATCAAAATATAATGAGTGTACAAATCCATAAAAAATAAAAAAAAAATAAAAAAAAAGAATTAGGAGAGAACATAACCTGGACATTTGTCAATTACGTTAAGTTCTCATAAATGGATGTTGATGATGAGCCTCATCCACTTTCACAATGTTGAGAACAGCCAAAAGGCCAAAAGGTGATTCACTATGATAGAGGGGCTTTTGATATGCTTTTTCGTCTTTTAATAAGTCCCTCCATCAAACTGATATAGGTAGATTTATTCAAAGCAATGCCCTTCTGTGTTGATTCTTGAAAAATTTGCATTGCATCCTTGTACTTCCCTTGAATACACAATTCATTAATCTGTTCTGAAATTGCAACAGAAGTTGGATCAGATACTTGAGGACTTTCATTGGTACTGATTTTTTTCCTTTTATCCAATATATTGGTATTGTCCTCCAATTTTCCCACTTCCACAATTCTTGACATGAATTCCTCAGCCTCTTTACTCTTACCAGCATCAATAAGTGCACCAAGAATAGCATTATATGTGTAACAATCAGGCCCCAACTCCTTTTCTTCCATTTCTGCAAGAAGATCAAATGCTTCCTCAAATCTGCCTCCTTTGCAAAGGCTTGATATTATTGTGTTGTAAGTAACTGCATCAATAGCTTTCCCCTTTGAAATCCAGGTATCAAAGAGCTTAACAGCCTTATCAAGCATACCTTCTCTACAAAGGCCACGAAGAAGAATGTTACAAGTAAACACATCTGGCTTAAACGAATTCTCAACCATTTTGTTATGAAACTGAAAAGCTTTTTCAACCTGCCCCTCTCGGCAGTATCCATGAATAATTGTATTATATGTGGTTTCATTAGGAACCAAGCCATTCTCCAGAAGCTCATTCAATTTCTCAACAGACTGATCACACTTTCCTGATTGGCATAACCCTCCAATTATAGTGTTATATGTAATAATGCTTGGAATGATCTCTTTCTCCTTCATCTCATCCCAAAGCTTCAATGCCTCAACTGATTTTTCATCTTTAAAATATCCCGTGATCAAAGTGCCATAACTGATCTCATCCACAAAATATCCTCGCTTACTGGCACTAGTGAGCAACTTGTACGCCTCATCAAGCTTCCTCTCCCCACAAAGAGCATGAAGAATCATATTAAGAGTCACACTATTCATCTTCACACCTTTCCTACCCATTTCATCCATTGTTCTAAATGCTTCACCCACCTTCCCAGCTTTACAATACCCACTTATCAAAGTATTATATGTGACACAATCAGGTGAAAATCCACTTTCTTCCATCTTCCTAAGAGCACTTCCTGCATCATCCATCTTCCCTTCCTTCACATACCACTTAAGCACTATATTATGTGTAACTGCATTCAGCTTCAAGCCTTTCCCTTCCATCTCTTCAATCAAGCCAAAACCCTTGAAACTATTACCACACTCAAAGCACCCATTAATCAATGTATTATAAGTAACAACATCAGGCAAACACTTCAAATTTTCCATCTCATCTCTCAACCTAAACGCCTCATCAATTTTCCCATCTTTGCACAGCCCACCCATCAACATATTATAGGTCCAAACATCTGGCAAAACATTATTCTGCGCCATTAACTCCATCACCTGTGCAGCCTCCTTTAACCAACCTAACTTGCAATACCCAGAAACCAAAATATTAAAAGTATTCCTATTGGGCAACAACCCATTATTTTTCATATTTAATAACAAATCCCGAGCCTCATTTAACTTCCCTTTCTTACACAAGACATCCAAAATCGTATTATAACTAACATTATCAGGAAAACAACCGAAATCCCTCATTTTAGCAATCAACCCAATAGCCTCATTCAACTTATTATCAACACAACATCCATAAATCAAAATATTACAAGTATTAGTATTGACCTTAACACCTAACTTAATAACATCACTAAAAATAGCTCTAGACAGGTAAACAGAATGTTTAGTAGGGTACTTAACTAAAGCATTAAGCAGAGTATTACAAGTAAGCAAATTAGGTTTCAGATGCAATCTTTTCATTTTGTTAAAAATTTGAGCAGCAAGGTGGGGCCTATTACATGCCACGTAAGCACCAATTGAAGTATCAAGAATGAGCCTCAAAGATGGAACCTTTCTGATCGGAGGGTAGAAATTGAGGATGTGGCGGTGGAGGAGGTGGGTCCTGTCGGCGGAGATAAAGGAGGTGAGGAGTGATTTGGCGTCGGAGAATTTTTGGCGAGCGAGGAGAGGAGATAAAAGGGACAACAGAGGGAGAGGAGAAAGAGAGGTGATTGAGGGGAGATGGGTTTGTGACCATTTGAACAAGGATAAAAGAGTATTAGGTTTATTAGAGAGTGATTTCGACGAGAGTATTGAGACTAGAAGATTAGGGTTTGCTGATAGGTGTTGAATGTAGGGTTCTAGCTTTTGAAGCGAATTTCCTCCTCCTCCTTCCTCTGAAACTAGGATCTTTGTTAGGGTTTCTACTAGCTGTGCTTCCCGTTGATTTGATTTTGATTCCATGGTTATGAGGATACAACAATCTTCTGTATATGATACAATTAGGGTTTTGGCATTTGGGGTTTTTTTTGGAAAAACAGTGGAGAAAAAATAGTGTATGTTCAGATTTTGAAGATGAGTGACAACGTCGTCGTTTTTATATGTTTGTTCAACGTTGTCGTTTTTATATATTTGTACAACGTCGTGGTTTTTCTGTTCTTAAAATGGCGAAAATGGCCTAAATAAAGAGACAAAAAAAAAATTTAAACGGCGTGTCGTTCATAAAAAACTATAAATAAATCGAGGGAATGTAATTCAATTCCAATTGAACAAAAGATGGCCGTGGACATAATGAAGCTGAAACCGATTGAAGCAACGCCAGAAAGCTTCAAAGATTACGGTCAGGTGATAGAACCATCTCCAGATGGTGATGAATTCGGTCCTCAAGATGCCCAGTTGGACCTTAGCCAAGGAATTCCGAGGTATTACTACTATCTTTAATTCTTGAATTTTTTTTTCCCCTGATTCTTGAATCTTGATATTTTGCTGCCTTGCTTGCATAGTTTTTGGTTCTTTTTTCCACTTTCTTGATTCATGAATTTGTGCTATCTTGCTTCTTGAATCTTGATTTCTTACTTTCTTGATTCTTGCTTTCTTGATTACATTTGTATGAAACGACAGGTTCTACATTATGCACCTGGAAGACAGGCCACTTAACTTCTCGAAAATTACTCATCATGCGAGCGTGACTCAGTGCCTTGGATCAATAGGAGGTGGAAATTGGTATCTGGGTTTGGCTAAGCCATCAATCTTGGACTCAAAGGAAAATAAAGAAGAAGAAGATTGTAAAAATGAGATTGTGAAGTCGCATTGTGGGCATTTTTATGTGCCTCCTGCTGTAGATGAGGTTCGAGTTTTTAGAATTTCTGGGCCCAAGTTTGTTAAACTTGAGAGGGGAACTTGGCATGCAGGTCCTTTGTTCAAGGCTGATTCCATGGATTTCTACAATTTGGAACTGAGCAATACCAATGTGAGCATCAATTTTTATCTTCTTGGTTCTCTCTCGTTGTCAATAATTTTTTCAGTCTTGTGCACACTTTTAATTTATCCTTCTATTTCATAATTTTACCATTAGCAATGGATAAATTGGATACAAGATAAAGTAATTCATAGGAATTTGGACATTGTACACTTTCAGGGTCTTGCCTTCTTATTGTAGGTTCCGGATATAAAATGTCTAAACTACAAGTTCATAGTTATGGGGATTTTTGGTTTTGGTTAATTGATTCAACTATTAACTGCCTTGTGACAGAAGATGATATCCTAAATGTGAACTTGTATTTGGTTTGAGTTGTGGCAGCCGCCCTTTTGTTTAACCTGTAGGATTGTCTCTGAATTTTTCGTTCTATACCATTATTAAGGATGTCGAAATTAAAATGAAAAAAGTTGGAAATCTCGGTTCAGTTTGATGACTGAAATCCAATTTGATGAAAATAATGAATCTCCATTTATTATTTCCATTTATGTCCTTTAACTGTAGCTGGACTTCTTATCGTTAGTCAAATCATAAATCTGTGCCAATACTTGTTGCCTTCTTATGCCTTTATAATGCCCCCTACTTGTACTATGATCCTCCATCGTTCTAACTGATGTGCAAGTTAGCACTCAAACTGAAACACATATGGTTTGCTGAGATACTTCATTTCTAATCAACTT
Organism: Mallotus nudiflorus; assembly: GCA_947683625.1. Classification (NCBI taxonomy): domain Eukaryota; kingdom Viridiplantae; phylum Streptophyta; class Magnoliopsida; order Malpighiales; family Euphorbiaceae; genus Mallotus; species Mallotus nudiflorus. The sequence goes on from CANTUR010000484.1 coordinate 47,717, forward strand.
TCATTTGTAGAGATTTTGATGTGCATAACTGACGTTTCATCATCTTTCTAACCAATTTGTAAGTTAATGCTCAAACTGAACTGAAGTTTCTCCCTTCCGACAATATTTTTGTGCATTTTATACTTCTTATCTTTAAGGGGTTCATGTTGGTGGTTTCAAAGTGCCCGCCGGAAACTTTAAACACCTTGCAACAGGCTTTTAATTTTTGTGTATTCAAACTTGACAACAATTTATAATCTTGTTTTAGCGTATAAGTTTAAACTATTTAAACTTAATCTTCTATCTTCTTCATACTTACAATATTTTCTGACACTTGATTCTTTTAATATGCAGGTAGTAGACCACACAACACACGACTTTAAGAAGAAAAATGGAGTGGTATTTTCGATAGAGGAATAGTTGTATATAATATCTGAAATTGTTGTTGAATTCTAATTTTTTCAAATATTGATTATGTATGTGACTGCACATTTTTCTCATTCTCCATAACAGTTATAATTTTCCTCTTTTAACTTCTCTCACATGATTAACTTGCAAAGTGTGTATCCGTAGACTTTATTCAGTTAGCAGCAGCAGGCAGCCATAGATAATGTGTTTAGAGTTGGTTCAAAGAAGAAACAGCATCACTAGGTGGATTCTGAAGAAGAATCAACTCCTGGAGTAAGGGAGTTCATTTTTACGATTAAAAATTCACACGTGCTTGTCGATTGTCATGCTTGAATCAGCTGAAACTGACTTATTATCTTCTAACAGTGAATAAATCATCATATGCATCTGTTCGTGGATTTCTGTAATTATATATATATATATATATATAGCTCTAAAGTCATTAAATTCAAAATTTGACAAGTGTAATCTTCATAATTCAACATTCCTTTTTAAATGCTTATGTGTTAAATTATTAAAATTCATAATATTTTTTCATAACAATATAAGAATTTTTTTTATTTTTTCATCTAATTTTGATTTAAAATGAATATTACTTAGTATTATATTTATATTAAAATTAATTTTTTGTTGTTAAGATGTCCGTTATTTCATTTAAAGTTAATTGTAAAACTACGTAGTTTATAGATTAGAAAATCAAGTTAAGAAAGTTGTTTATATTTACATCAAAATTAAAAAATGCGTAGCTTTGATTTAAGACTATATAGTTTTGCAATAAGATAATACAAATTAAATTATAATTTATAATTCAAATTATATTTATCTATTACTTTAAATTTGTATTATTTAATATTAATACTTATATATTACTTTAAAATATAAATATTGCTTAAATTTTTTATTGATCAAACAAATTGTTTTTTTTTGCTAAATTTTTAATTAGTATTGTATAGTATTTACTTATTATAATATTAATGTTAATTTACATGCAAAAAAGTATATACTATTATCATGAGTACATAATATTGTCATATATAATATTTTATATTAATTATTACTAATTTAATTAGTATTGTCATTGTTTAATATAAAATTAGTATTAAATAATACTGACATACTAAATTAAATGATATTTATTGAATATTAATATTTAAATTAAATTATACTTATTTAATATCATTACCTATTATAACGAGTTTGTTCATGAGCTTATAAATGAGCAGATAAATGAGCCTATAAATGAGTATGATTGCTAGCTAGTTCACAAGCTGATGAACGAGCTTATTTGCGAGTTTTAATTAGTCGAACTTAAGGAATTTCAGATTCGGCTTATATAGCTTACGAGCCTCTACATAAAGTTTGGATTATACTTATTTAACTTAACAAACGAATTCAAATAAACTTTTTTTGAGCAGGGCTCCAAACGAATCGGTAACCATTTGGCGCAGTTACACCTATAATTTTATTTTATTTAAAGCATCACTCTTTTTATCTATAAAAAATTATTTGTTTTATTTTAACTAAAACATTCCTCTTTTATTCAATTAAAAGCACATATTCCTTTTTATATTTAATGTAAAAAATAAGACATAATTTCTCAAAGATTTGTTTTTCTTTTGTTTTATTTATTCAATTATTTTGTTTTGCTAAAGAATCCTTAATAATTTTGAACTGAATACAAAGATGTGTGAAAATCACCCACCACCTACATGGATTTAGTAACAACCTTTTACTTCAAGTTTGTAGAAGCTAATTTTCAATTTCAAAAAGGTCAAAATAAAAAATAAAAAATTAGCATCAAATTACAATATGCAACACAACTTTGAGATAATAAGAATTAGATTTAAAAGCCAAATCACTACAAAGTACACCACTCAATCTTCATGATTACTTGCAGGTGTTTGTGAGTGATGGCAGATATGTTTTCTTCTTTTGCCAGCAACACAGAATTTTATATACATCTAATCACACCTGCTTTTTACACATTGCTAATTTGGTCCTGCCGACTGTAGCGTCCATGGAGAAATAGCAGGACCAAAATAATATTAATCAACCATGAAGTAGGATGTTAATCAAGCAGAGTACCTGAATACATAGAACACATTGTTAGATTACAAAAATATATATAATGCAATTTAATATGTGCAATGCGATTAAAAAAAAAATTCTAACAGTAATTTCAGCGAATAAGAATGGATATACTTTAGAAAGTCTCTTTATTGAAAATTGTTATTGGAATTGTAATTTATGTATGGTTTTTTTTTTTTTTTTTTTTGAAGAGAGAGCTGAGTATTTGTTTATTTGTGACAATTGTTGCAGCCTTGAAAATTCTGGGCTGTTGAAGTCTTGTTCGTGCTGGTGTCAGTGAAGTTAAATGGGCAGGGAGCTGAATCCTTGTTTCATGAAAAGGTAAATAGGCGTTAGTGTATAGTTTAGGTTAAAATAAAAAACTTCCTTTTTTTTTTCAATTATTACAGGTGTTAAATTCTAAGTGGTTAGTCTTTCTATGTCATTTCTTGACATGGGAAACCGGTGCTACTCTATAATTTCTCGGAGAGTCAATGTATTTATCACTCGACAACACCAATTCAACGTATAATACGGCAGCGTAAACACTACAATGACTCCTTTACCATTCCAAGTCCTTATAAGAAGACTAAAATAGTTGTTTCACGGCTCTTTTTAGGCTATTTTTCTTTGATTTTCTTGTTATGATATTTGAGCAGCATCTCTTTCGCACACATGTATGTAACATTTTAATACTCTATCAATTAATATCGTAATTTTTTATGAGAAAATATTCATATGATATTAAACCTTAAAGACATAATTATTTTGTATATAATTTATTTATAATCAATCTAAATAATTGTTTATTTTCAAATATTATAATTTTATTTTAAAAATAATTTCTTTTTATTTGTAATAAAATTAAATATATACATGTAAACTTAATTTATTATGAGTTAATTGTGATTATTTAAATGATACATCACTTAAATAAATGGTTTGACTATTAAACATCCATGTTATTTTAATATCAAATTATAAATTTTTAATGATATTTTTTTAGAAGGGTATCATAGTATAAAATTTATAGCACACATGATAAGTGTTTTTTCTTTTTATTTTTTTTAAAAAAGAAAAAAAAAACAAATTTCTCTCATTTCCAAATACGAAGAACTTTACATGCCTCCATATGAACAGAACGTCTGAACATGTTAATTATTCAAAAAGAGCGTCTGAACATCATTAGTTCCATTTACATGTAGAGGTATCTTAGGTGCTTCTAACACAATTTTATAGCTAGACCTCGTTTTTTAATTTTCCAGGATTTTTAGTCTGCTGATTGAATTTATATTCCCTCAGTTTCTGCTACATAATAATTGGTCATTTTATTTTTAAATTTATTAATAGAGTGAATTTGATTTAAATAAATATTTTATAAATACTAATAATTTTTTTAAGAATTTGGTTTAGCATTTTACACAAAATTACAAAGCTGAAATTAGAAATGAAATTTACAAATATTTCATTTAAACCAAATACAATCACTTTAATTTGCAAATGAATCTCATAAAACGTTATGGAATTTATTTATGCTAAACACAAAGTTTTGGCAATGTAATTTCCTGTTCACTGTTTGCTTTCAAAGATTTTTAAAGTTTGAAAAAAAATTTCTTTGTTGTAAAATTATTAGAAGAAACCTTAAAATAATAATAAATTACAAAGAAAAGCAAAGTTGGTGTATTTGCCTCTATCTAGGAAACTCCATGACTTTATTCATGTTTCTTCAAAGCTGACTCTATCGTTAGGTATCAAAAGAGGAGATTTGAAGGAAGCATATGTTCTCTGGCACAGGTGATTGCACTATAAGGCTTATTTTTTCTCTATATACAGCATGGTACGTAATTGATTGAGGATGTTAATGTCAAATTAGAAAATGCTATTCTAGCTTAAAACCATGTTCTGAATTTTTTCCTAAACAAAAAAATAAATAAATTAATATGATCTCTTTATTTTCTACATTTGTGTTTTCGTGCTACTTGCACTGAAAGCAGTAAAACCATGTTCTAATATTTGCATCATATCACTAGAGGCCGCTGTTGGTTTCTCTAGGCGTTAAACAACTGCAATGGCCTTTCAGGGAACTGACCATCCAATGCATCAGGCAAAGTATAGAGCCATTCGTCCCTTATTATATTCCAATTTCGCAGGTCAATGATAGAAAATGGTCTTTGAATATTTACAGATGAATCTTGATAATGCCACTTTTAATTTCCCTCAAATTCACTGATGGAGAATGAATTTGGAATATCGATTATGTATGCAATTGCTCATTCTTCTCATTCTCCACGAGAGTTATAATTCCTCTTTCAACTTCTCTCGTATGGTTTTTATATATACGTCATTGGATCATATAACTAGAATGAGTGTTTTCATCTTATTCTATGAAGCAAGTTCTGATAGGTATACATTTCCATTATTATTTGATGAAACATATGTTGTTGAGATCCTTCATTTCTAATCACTATCAAAATTTGGATGGAATTAAAGCGTCAAACCCACTATTTTCTAAATAAATTATTTTTGTTGTGAGGTTTTTTTTTAAGGCTATAAATGCTCTATACATGTTGGTGTGTTAAGTTTAAACTCCCACTTTACATTAATTTCTAAGCTTGTTTCAGTGTACAAGTGTAGAGCTAAGCATGTTCTATTATAGAAGTAGAGAACTGATTAAATTGTCACTTGTATCATCTTTCATTCCTCTAGAGAATTTTCACTTGTGCCTTTCAGATCTATACAAGTACACATTTTTATTTATTTTTCATACTTTTACTGAAAATTAGATAAAAATTATATGACATATTAATACAATATATTTATTTCTTTGAATAGCTAATGTAAAATGAATAGTTGTATAAGTTATTGAATTAACAGGTCAAATTTACAGGAGGATATTGGATTTTAGCTTTATTTTCATTCAATTATCAAATTTTAATATGTATATTTAGATACCAATCTTCTATTTAATTTACAACAATCTTTTAAAAAAATTTCGGTACTTAAACAATTTAAAATTACTATTTTAATATATAATAAAAAAACTTTACAAATAAATTCATATTTTTTATACATTTATAGGAAATAAGAAAAAAATTTAAATCATTTTGTTCCTACCAAGCAAGAGTAAACTCATCCTGAGTACAATTAGAGCTTAAAAGAATTAAATTTTCTAATTTTTGTAATTTATGAATTAAATTAAAAAAATAAATATATAGAGGGACTAAAATGCTTTTAAAGAGAAATTTGACGGGTTGAAAATTTTATTAATATTCTTTTTAAAACAAAATCAAAGTTATTAGATTACCAAAAGAAAAAAAAAAGTTTAATACCCCAACTATACAATAATTGTAAAGTTTGGACATCACCAATAGTACTATACTACAATAAACTTACTCTCCCCCGAAAAAAAAAAAAAACAAAACAAACTTTTAACTCTTGTCCATAGAAAAGCTTTTTTTTTTTTCGTTTTCTAATAAAATAATTAATATCAAAGAACTTTTTTTTTTTTTTTTAATCTCGGTATCAATTATATTGTTATGCTTATCTTAAGTTATTATATTGCTCTCCAATTAGATAGTGATAGTAGCCTTATCAGTGCATGCTTCTAAAAGTTATTAAAATTTCAAAAAAGGGAAAGTGATCACTTCAATCTTTAATTTTGAGCACTTTATTATTAATTAAATTATACTTTTAAAATCATTTCAATTTACTTATTTTGATAATTTTATTTAATATTTTTATAAAATTTTAAATATAGTTTTAAAAATTATTTTTTAATTTCTATAAAATAAATTTGACACCTATTAAATTTTTGTTATTTTTCTTACAGGAAAAACATAATGCAAAAAATAATTTATTATTATTTTCATGAATTAATATACAAAAGTTAAAATTTTGTGTAACAATTTTACATTTTTACTTTTGAGTTTATTTCGAGAGTGGTAAGATTAAGACTTGAAAATATTTGTACATTTTATTTTTTTACTTTAAAAAGAAAAAATCTAATAGGTGTCAAATTTATTTTATAGGAATCTTGAAATAATTAATTTTTGAAAATATAATTAATTTTTAAAATAAAATTAGATAAATTGACATAATTATAAAATTGAAGAAGCAAATTAAAATAATTTTTAAACTAAATTAATAATTATCCCAAAGTTTAGGATTAAACTTATTATTTTGTCCTTTAAAAAAGTTATTTATTTGTTACATAAACTATAAGGAATCTTAAAAAGAATAGCAAGTTAATGCATTTGCCTCTATCAAGACAATACCAACACTTAAAAGGAAAAAAAAAAGAACCTGAAAATGAGTCTAAAAATCGAGAAATCAATCCTCAATAATATTACAACAATCCAGTTTCATAATTTGCAACATCCAAAAGAAACAGAAAAAGAAATACCTCAAGGTTTTCTCATTATATTGCATTGCACTCACTCCACTATTGACTTCACCAAGTATAACAGAAAATTCACTGCAAAAAGCAAAAAGTATTACGACAATGATGACCAGTTTTATAGTTTTATTCCATCACATTATTAAAAAAATATATATACAAAGGACTTACTTCGGAGCATCATTGAATTTATTAGTTTCTTCTTCCATTAGGTTTGGAGCACTTTCTTCTTGACTTTTTTACCTCTTTATCGCATACACTTTCAACTTTTTTCACAAACCATTTGGGTTTCCTTATTGTGAACACAATGTAAGCCGGTGAAAAACCAAATACCACTCCACAACCATATCCAGTAAGTGCAGCATTCCATCCAAATCCATTTACAAATCCTGTATTATCTCTTTCTTGGATGGTCCATTGTTCTACATCTTGTGTACTATTATTATCTTCACATTCCTTTGACAATGGAAATCCCCATAATCCCAAGCTTCCTTCATAGGAATCATTTTCAAATGTATTGAATTGTTTCCCATGAGGTATTTGACCTTCAAGTTTGTTATGTGAAGCACGAAAAATTTCAAGAAATGTCAACTCCACCAATTGTGTGGGAATTCTACCAATAAGCGAATTTGAAAAGAGGTCTAATGATTCAAAACTAGTTAAATTCCCTATTGATATTACCTGTAAGGCAATTATGAGATAGGTTAAGTAATTTCAATATTTTAAGTTTTCCAATTGATTCAGGAATCTCCCTTATGAATTTATTGAGTGACAAATCAACGGTTGAAAGTGCTGTTTGAATTTTTACTAATTCTATCTCCAAGCTTTTGAATGTTAGACCCATAGAATAATCATATGAATAATTTTCTATTGTCATGTATTTGAAATCTCGAGAAAAGTTCATCATTGCTTGGAACCCATTGAAATACTCTTCTGGCAACTGTCCACTGAATGTGTTGTTAGAGAGGTCAGATATTTGCGACTTAGGGAAGGAATAATTTGCAGTGGGTGGTCTCAAGGAACCATGGAGCCTATTGGATTGCAGCACAAGAATTTGTAGATTTGGAAGACCTCCTAAAAATATGGGAAACACATCATCTATCTCATTGTTGCTGAGGTCTAATAATTCCAGATTCCTACAATTAACCATAAATGGTGGGATTCTCCCTTGTAATTGATTGCCTTTGAAGTTCAAATATCTCAAAATGGTGCCTTTTGAGAAGATTATAGGTACAGTTCCACGAAAATTGTTGAAACTAAGATGCAACACTAATAGACTGTCACTAAAGTTTCCCAAGCATCGAGGAATGAAGTCAATTAAGCTATTGTTGGATAAATCAAGAATTTGAAGGAATTTTAGATTGCAAATGGAAGAAGAGAGTCCTCCAGTCAATTTATGATTTGATGAAAGAATAAGGACTTCCAAATTCATGAGATTGAACATTGAACTAAGAATTGAGCCGTGCAAGTTGTTATTACTTAGATCAATATAATGCAATGACTTACTTTGAAATTGACTAGATATTCCCATTGAGGTAGAGTAAAGAGTGAGAATGGTATAGTTGCATTGATCTTCAAGTTGCGTGAAGTTTGAACAATAAGTAAGAAAAGTGGACCACTGAGATTATTGCTACTAAAATTTAAAGAAGTGAGTTGTTTAAGGTTTGTGAATGAGGACGGAATATCACCCGTCAAACTATTTGAAGATAAGTCTAATGAAGTGAGATATTAAAGGTTTTCAAGTAAGGATGGAATCTGACCATTGAAATTATTATATAAGAGGTACAAATTAGTGAGGTGTTGAAGGCTTCCAAATGAGGTTGGAATATGATCATTCAAATTGTTATCTGAGAAATCTAAAATGTTGAGTTGCATAAGATTATAAATAAGTAATTACTCTCGCAATCCACAATTGACGAGATAGAGAGACGACAAAGAGGAAGATAGATTCATTAAGGAACTAGGTGGCATGGAAGACAAATCTACATAGATCAAGTCAACTTCCCTAAGATAGTGGAACGCCATTTTCTCTATTTCCAAATCGGGTAAATGAATCTTATTTGGGAATTTCCCTTGTAATTTGCAATTACGGAGTCTGAGAAGAATCAAAGAAGAAGAAAAATTCATAAAAGAAATAGGTGCAACTGAAGACAAGTTTACAAAGGCCAAGTCAAAATCTTTCAACTTTGTTAGATTTTGAACGAGCTTCACAAAACCAGTTGTATCTAATATTATATCAAAATTCCATGAGATATCAAGTGAAACCAATCCACCAGGAAGCTTAACATATTCTAGGAATTTGCTAGGCAAGTCACAGTGCTGAAGATTGCGAGATGACAAAGAAGAAGAAGAGAAATTCATAAAGGAACTTGGAGCCACCATGGACATGTTAATTCCATTCAGAGTGAGTTCCCTTAACTTGGTTAGATTTTGAACAATATTGCTAAAAGAACTTGAACCTAGTTTCACTTGATTCCGTGACAGATCAAGTGAAACCAAGTTGGATAGATGAGAGATTTCTGATGGAACATGGCCTTCAAAAACGCTGTAGTTTAGATTGAGATGTGTCAAATGCAACAAGTGATGGAACTGAGATGAAATATTGGAGCCAACGAAATCATTATTGGAGAGGTCGAGCTTTTGCAGATGAGAAAGTAAGTTGTTATGGGAATGGAAGGAACCATAAAGCATACTGCTAGAAAGGTCAAGCCCGATCACATTACCTGTTTCCAAGTCACAAGTGACTCCATTCCAGGAATAGCAATCCATACCTTCTTTCCATGACTCTGTCTTGGGATAAGAAGGAGCATATCAACTTCACAATAATTACCAGAAGCAGAAGTGTTAATGGAAAAGAAACTTTTGAATAGGAGCAAGGCATGACTCTGATCGTAAGGACAGAGTATATCTAAAGATGATGAAAAGGAAGAGTTCAAAGACAGAGATGGAGAAGAAGAAGCTTGAAAATGCAAGCAAAACAAAAGGAGGCAGAGGAATTGAGTGAGGAAAAGGAAAGACTCCATAATTAATTATTTGATTAAAGAAAAGGAAAGTGTTTGATAGTAGAGATGTAAGTGAAATACAGCATTTATATAGAAGAGAATTGGGCGTACAATAATTGTCTTTTATATGGAAAAATATGAATTTAAAGGAATTTACTGATATTTATTTATTTGACCTCTTTACATAATGAATTAATGATCATTTTTTAATTCATACATGTATATAAATTTATTTTTATGAATTCATTTCATGCATATTAGTTCACAGGGTGATGTATAAATATTTTTAGTTTTTTAAGAGCATTTTATCATTTATATTGGGAAAAAGAATTGTTAAATTTTTTATTTTAAGTTTATGTGAAATAAAAGTGCTCAATAAGTACTGCAAAAACTTATTTACACATATTGTAATCTCTCTATATATAGCAGCCATGAATATTAGAGAGACCAACAAAAATAAAATTTGTATACAAAAATAATTTATGTAAGTAATTAGTAGCCTAGTACCAAACACAATTAAAGTGAAATATAAAGGAAAAAAAATGTGAAGCAAGAGTGTTAAATATAGGGTTGAGTACGGGACGGAAAAAATATCGAATCAAACTGAAATTTTGAACTAAAAAAATAAATTCGTACCACACTGAATAATTTTAACTCCGGACAAAATCGAACCAAATTTTATAAATAATTTGATACAGTACTGAATATTTACAAAAAGCCGAATCAAATCGAACCAAAAACCATACTTAACCAAAAACCAAATATATAGTATTGAATATTAATTTAATACATAGATATTATAAATAATAGTGAACTTATTTATATACTTTAAATTATATTATTAAGTAATGTATATTTGTATAATAATATATGATAAAAGTTAATAGTTTTGTGTTTAAAATATAATAAATAAATTATTAACAAAATATTTTTATTAATTTTATTATTATTAATTTATTATCATTGCTACTACTACTACTTATTATTATTATTATAAATAACAAGTAAAAATGTAGATATCACATTATATTTCAGTTTAAAATAAAAAATAAAAAATAAAAAAATTAACACTGTATGATTTCAAATATTATAATTTTTAATTAAAATATTTCTTATTATTATGTTTAATCATCATTATCATCATCATCATCATAAGACATCTAATAAGTAATAACCAAACTATGTAATTTTAACAAGACTACATAATTTTAATATTAATTAGTACTAATACTAAGTAAAAAAAATTTAAATTATTATGACATGCCATAAAAAAACTACATATGATAAAACTATATGAAATTTAACATAAATAAATTTAAAATTGCTAAGTATAATAGAAATTATAAATTAATATCAAAATTTTATAATTTTTGTATAAATTAGTATTAATAATAAGTTTATATTAAATAAATATAATATAAATTATTTAACATTAATAAAATAATTATAATTCATAAATCAACTTATAAATAAATTCATTTAATATTAAATAAATATAATTAAAATTATTAACTATAAATAATTGCTATGTCGTTCCAACACAAAACTCAAAACTACGTAGTTTTGATATATTATATATATATATATATATATATATAACAAAAGTAACAAACCATTTTTAACTCTAAACAAAGTACAAACACAAGCAATTTGATTAGAGATGGAGACGAGTTGAGTGATATTAAGTGAATAAAATTTAAGTTACTGAGCATAGCAAAAACAACATATTTATAATAAATACTATATAGTAAATTTTTTATAGTAATAATAAAAATATGTAATTTTAATAGGACTACATAATTTTAAAATTAATTAATATTAATATTGAGTAAAAATAATTTAAATTATTAAGACATGTAATAAAAAAAATTACATATGAAAAAACTATATAAAATTTAACATAAATAAACTTGAAATTGCTAAGTATAATATAAATTATAAATTAATAGTAAAATTTTATAATTTTGTATAAATTAATATTAATAATAAATTTTATATTAAATAAATATAATAAAAAATTATTTAACATTAATAAATTAATTATAATTCATAAATAAACTCATTTAATATGAAATAAATATAATTAAAATTATTAAATATAATTAACTGCTATATATATATATATATATATATAAACCGTTTTGAACCCTAAACAATACCTAGCCGTCAACATTTCTTCACTTTGTTCTTTTTTTTGCATTTTATTATTTTATTTAATTTACCATTTTCATATCATGTTGAACTTTGCGATCTTTATACACATGATGCCACATTGAAGTGGCTAGAGCTTATGAATTTTACTACCTAATGCATTAATTTCTTTATCCCAATTTTTATAAATAAGATTGAATTGTTATTGAAAATTTTGTTGATGGACTAGCTAAAATTTATTGAAAATTATATAATATTATTTTAGATGAGTTTATGGGCCAATTAAAAAATTACATAAATTTTTCAACAAAAACTATTGAGTAATAAATAATATAAATTTGTCAATTATATAAATTTTTGAATACCTGTTTTGAACCATATTATACTGATCCGTTCTGATAAAATTGAACCTTTATACCGAACTATTCCAAAAAATAGGATGATACCGGTATGAAGATTTAAATTAAGTACAGGTACTAGAAATTTTATTTTTAAAATTTCTAAAATATAGTATAATTCCAAAAATTTTAAATTTCTAAATTTACCCGTACCATGCTCACCCTAATTTAATAAGTACTGAAAAAAAATTATTTATACATACCTCAACCTCTGTTTAGTAGCTATAAGTTGGAGAGATGAAATATAGCTTCCAATATGTTGTGATTTCATATTTGTAATCTCTAACAAATATATGAAATTTATTGATAATAAATAAATTATGCTTAGAATATGATTCAGTGAGAATACCATCCTAAAATAGATAATATGCGTAGAACTCAAATCTCCAATTTTTCATACTATCCAAAAATTAAATACTTAATAAAAATTATTATACCATTGAATTTGAATATTTATAATGGTAATCAATTAATTATCCGCTAAATTTATAGTTAAATAATGTGAAAAAATAAGAAATAAAGTTTGTAAATAATAAAATGAAATAAATATAAAATAAATGTATAACCAAATAATGTGGATGAGGAGGGGGTAAATTTTGCAACTAAAAAATTGAAATAATGCATAAAACTACAAAAACATTTTTGAAAAAAAAAAAAACTTTTAAAGAACAGGAACTAAATAAAAAAATATTCATCAACAAAAAATTTTGACTTTTCATGTTTGGTGGCTTCAAAATAAACCACCAAACGTAAAATTGTAAAGAGCAATGATTAGTGTAGGGTTATGTGGTAATTTTTTTTTAAAATTATGTTGGTATCTCCAATTATAGGGGCTATCAATGGGGAGGAGGAGAATTTTTGGGTATTTCATAGACTCACAATAGCACTGTTACAATTGAGACTCACAACATTAGTACTTATCCATTCATGAAATGTCAGTTGGCACAATTTTGTTCGCTCATTCTTAACCGCACAACTTGATTAAATAACGAAATAATATTTATTTATGATTATATAAAAATTGTATAATTTAATTATTTATTAATAAAAATAAAATATAATTTTAATTTAATTAAAATTTTATTTTTTATTTTAATTAAATTAATTTTTATTTTATTTTTAATAAAAATTAAATTAATTAAAATATAATTTTAATTTAATTAAAAGTATTTTCTATGCTAACTAGATTAACTTTTATCTTATCTCAAATAAAAATTCTAATTTAATTGAAAGTATATTTTCAATTTTAATTAGCTCAACTTCTATTTTATATCTAATAAAAATTAATTTAATTAAAATATAATTAAAAGTATATATTCTATTTAATCTATAATAAAATTAAATTAAATTAAATCAACTAAAATGTAATTCTAATTTAATTGAATTATATTCTAATTTAAAATATAATTCTAAAGTATATATTTTATCACGATCCAAAACAGGAGCCATGACCGGCGCTAGGGAACAGGAATCCTTTCGAATCCGGAACCCGTAGCAAGCCTAAAAATAAAATAAAACATGCAATAATAATAACAATATATAATGCAGCGGAAATAAAAATCATAAATATCACCATAACATTTCAACCAACTGGATTTAAATCAAATCCTCATCATTTCATATATATATAAATCTTTTAATACAAATCCAGTTCAAATATATAATACAACATCTCTTTAAATATTTAATGACTACTACAGTGTCTAGATAAAATAAACCCAAGACTCAGAGAAGCAGTTTACACAAAGAAGCCGGGGCGGAAGAAATCCGGCATACAAGTCTGCTACTGAGGTCTGAAGACGATGACTCTCCTGAAAAATAGTCAACGGAGGGGAGTCAGACCTCACTGAGTGAATTACTATAATATATATACATGCATACTTGTAATATCCCGTGTTTTTTTTAATATTTTACACTGTACCGGGATATGTAGTGTTAATAAAATTTTTATATATATTACGATATTTTCATGAGTTGATATGTATTTAAAACCTATTTTAATTACTGTGTCTTATTTACAGTGTTTTACGTAAAATTTTCCCGGGACTTGCATTTTCGGGGAAATTTTCACGTAAATAATTTATTATTAATTATTTTAAATATATTTTCGGACTTGCATGAACTCATATGTATTTTTAAAATATTAAACACTGTATATACATGTAATTATTTATTAATTAGGGTTTAATATTACCCTAATATTTTATTAATTATTTATTAGTTTTATTGTTATTTAATTATTTTTATTTAGTATAAATTATTAAAATATTAGATTTTATGTGTGTGGTGTATATTTAATGTGTGTGATTTAATATTATTTTAATATATAGTATAATCTATATATATATACATATAATATATCAAAAAACCAAAACTTTGGAAAATTACACATTTGCCCCCGAGTGAGCTTCTTCTTCCCCGACTATTCCCTTCGCCGTCTAGACGCTTGTCACGACGTTTCCTCACTGTGGGTGTGCCGTCTGGTGTGTCACCTCCTTCCTCAGCCTCTTCCGCCGCCTGTGGTAGCTGTTTCCTGCGTCTGGAAGTGGATTTTGGCCGGAGAAGCCGAGTTTCCTTCCACCGTCGATCACGCCGATTCCGGCCACCATTTTCGACACCGCCGGTCTCTTTCTTCTCCTTGAGCTCCGTTGAGTGTGATTCTAGCTTTGGTTTGAGCTTAAATGGTCTAGAATTGCTTAGGTTTCGAATTTTTGAATTCGGTCACATTAGGGTTTTCAATTTTTTTTAGCTTCGAATTGATTGATTCATGAAAACCCACTTCACAAATGTTGATCCTAGTAGCTTAATCTACATGTATGAATTTTTGTGGAATTTTTGGAGATTTTTTGGATTTCTGGGTATTTTTGAATATTTTAATATTATTTTCTAATTTTCGGAAATTAATTATTTAAATTATGAAATTGTTTTTTATGGTTAAATTAGGTGTGAAATGAATTATAGGAATTTATTTGGAATTTTTTTGAATTTCTATATATTTATTTTGAATTATTGAAGTTTATAAAAATTTGGGAAATTAGGGTTAATTGTGTTTTTAATTGAAATTAATTGGATAATTGAGTTTAATTATTGATATTATTGATAAATATGTTGAGAAAATTAATTTTGGATAATTGTATAATTTTTGGTGAATTTTTGAAGTAATTTTAGTATATTTATATATATAGGGGTATTTTGGTAATTTTACCCAAAATTGGCTAAAAATGTAATTTAATTGGTTTTAATAGTTATTTAAGGTATAAAAATGATTTCTACAAATTATTTGGTATTTTTAACTAATTAAAACTATTTTTCATGAATTATTTTCAATTATATATATAATATACGGTTTTTCTAATAAAATGAGTTTTTATCGGTTTTTATAGTGTTTGAAGGTTAATTATGTAATTTCTACTTATAAAATGAATTTCTATATTATAAGGATATTTTTGGTATTTCCTAAATTGTTCTGTGTTTGTGGACCCCGGTCGGTAGATTGTAGTCTGGAGTCCGACTGAGGGGTTATGGATTTGCGTTGAGCTTGTTTTCTTGAAGTGTATTTCCTTGCAAGGTCGGCTCTGCTCTTTTGAGTAGAGAGATGTCCGTTTTACAGGGGAGGTTCTGTCAAATTTTCGGTAGAATTCTCGTAAAACGTGATGTCCAGTCGAACCCTAATTTCTAATTCTATGTTTAATACTTTAGATCGAATTCTAGGATTTCTGTTAGGTTTATTCTAATGTCTGTCGTTATTTTTTTGTTTAGTTGCGTCGAGACCGAGGGCTAGTGGACCAGGCCCGTGGGACCCGTCTTGTGGAGCGCACTAGGTGAGTTACTATTTTATATATATGTGTTTTAAGGTGCATGTTTTAGAAAGGTATGCTTTATTTTAATAAAATATGCATGAATGATTTAAGTATTACTTAGGTTTACTTTTGGTATATTTTCGGTATATTTTGGTATATTTTCAACTATATGCATGTTTTATAACTAAATTATTCTTAAAATACTTTTATGTATATTTTGGTATATTTTAGTTTATTTTGTAATTGTATTGGATTTATTCGACGTATATATACTAAAAATATACCTGGTTTATTTTTGGTATATTTCTAGTATATATATGGTTTATGTTGTTATTTTATTTAAATTCATGCATCATTTATTTTTATGAATGGATGTTTTATATTTATTAATGAAGGATATCGATAGAACGTGCTACCTAGTGGGCAGCACTAGGACCGAGTACGTACCGGTACGCCTATAGTATTTAGGCTATACTACTAACTATTTGCGGATATTGATTGATTATGATTATTGATGTGTGTGATGGGATTTGGGTGTGATTGCTAGAGCTCGATTGACCAAGTGTCTCGGGGCCAATCACACTGGCAGTCAGACTGCTGGAGCTCGGTTGACTTAGTGTCTCGGGGCCAGTCTACTGTCTAAATGGATTAAGTGGATATCTTTGGATTAAGTGAGCCTGCATGGCTAGAGTGTTGTCTAACACTAGCTGAGGTTTTCGATATCATAGGGTTCTATTTGATCCTTCATAAAAGATGATTTTCAGATAAAATATATAAAAAAATGATTTTATTGCATCTGTGTGTAATTGCCTGTATATATATATATTAGATATATACTGTTGACTGTATGCATTGTCATTTAGTATGCATGTATATATATTATAGTAATTCACTCAGTGAGGTCTGACTCCCCTCCGTTGACTATTTTTCAGGAGAGTCAACATCTTCAGACCTCAGTAGCAGGTCGATACGCCGGATTTCTTCCGCCCCGACTTCTTTGTGTAAATTACTTACTTGAGTCTTATTTTTATAATCTAGACACTGCAGTAGTTGTGAATTAAAATGTGGGATTTCATGTATTTATCTATATGAGATATTGTATTATTGAAACTGGATTTGTACTGAAAGATTTTATATATATGTGATGAGATGAGATTTGGTTTAAATCCAGTGATGAAATGATATTGTAATATTTATGATTTTTATTTCCACTGCAAATTTAATATTGTTATTATTATTGCATGTTTATTTTATTTTTAGGCTTGCTACGGGTTCCGGATTCGAAAGAATTCCCATTCCTTAGCGCCGGTCATGGCCCCTGTTTTGGGTCGTGACAAAGTTGGTATCAGAGCGGAGTTCTGTGTCAGGGCTTAGTTATGTGAGTTGTGGCCCTAATTTTAAAGTTATGTTTTCTGTTGAACTACTGCAGTGAATTAGGTTCGAGTATATCTTGATAAGTATTCTTTGCTTAGTTTTCTGCGTTATTCCTCCATGTCTGTTTGTCTGAATCTTTCCGTTTATCTTTTCAGTATGAGGAGGCGAGTGAATGTCGCTCCACCAGTCGTTGAGGCCGAGGATGATGAGTCTTTTCAGGATGAGGTTTACCTCTTGAGCAGCCAGTTAGACGTAGAGGTCGTGGCAGAGGTAGACCTCGAGGAGCGACAGGTCCGCCATAGGCAGAGAGAGTTACAGGACGAGGAGCCTGTAGAGCCTGAGTTTGATGTTCCTGCTCCTCCAGTTGTTCAGCCTGTTCAGCCTGCCTATCAGCAGGGTATGTCTGACCCTGAGGCAGCTTTGTTCTATGCCCAAGTTGGCAGGATTGCTTTTGATGGGACTTCCGATTCGTTAGATTTTCTACACGCGATTGAGACTAGGACTCGGACTGCTCATACCGAGTACCAGCGGATCATGATTGTCGAGTTGTCTGTTGAGGGACCAGCCTTAGATTGGTTCATTCAGATGATCCAGCCTTATATGATGACGATGACCTGGGCTCAGTTCCGAGAGCGATTTATGAGGAGATTCTGTCCAGAGCCTCTTCGTTTGAGCTATCGTCTTTGACTGACCAGTATTTCTCATGGAGATCGATCTGTAGAGGAGTATACCCGAGAGTTTCTTCGTCTGGGTAGATATGCAGAGGATCTGATGCGAGATCAGTATTTCGCGGTTACTACGTATGTCACTAGTTTGGGTTCTGCTTTTACTGGTATGCCTACAGTAGGCCTTACTCTAGAATCTGTGATTGAGTTAGCCAAGGAGATTGAGTTGAGGCTAATTAGGCAGGGAGTGATGCCTGATTACTACCAGCTAGGAGTTCAGTCGAGTGGATTGCAGGCTACTCCGTATTCGAGTTTTCATGTTGGTTCGAGTAGTCAGCAGCGAGGTCCGACTCAGCAGAGTCAGAGACAGCAGCAGCGAGTGCATCGGAGCAGTAGACATGGCCGTGAAGGTCAGCATAGATCATTTAGATTCGGGTCAGGTGCTTCGAGCAGCAGCAGTGGTCGCAGTTCTGGATCAGCGGCCAGTGTATGCCAGACTTGTGGTAGAGTCAATCAGGGACCGTGTTATCTGACACCACTGACATGCTTCAGATGCGGGCAGACAGGACATTTTTCCAGATTGTGTCCTTATTCCGGGTATCAGCAGCAGCAGATTCCGCGATTCCCACAGCAGTCGATTGCTAGTGCTGCACCCGTGCCATTTCAGTTACCACCAGCTCAACATCAGAGTTCCACTCAATTTGTCCCACAGCAGAGTCATGGTAGAGGTACTAGAGGAGGTGCCAGAGGTGTTGGCCAGGCTTCTACCAGTCAGCAGGGAGGTCGAGGCCAGGCGAGAGTCTTTCATCTCACTCGGCAGGATGCTCAGGCATCTAATGCAATCGTGGCAGGTATTGTTTCTGTTTGTTACCTGGATGCTTGGGTTTTGTTTGATCCGGGTGCCATGCATTCATTCATTTCTCCTGTTTTTGCTTCTAAATCTTGTTGGCAAGCTTCGAGGATGGCTTTTCCTTTGTCCGTTGCCACTCTTCTGAGCGATTCCTTGGACACCGATATTATTCTTTCTGGTTGTCCAGTTCTCGTGGGAGATAGAGAATTACCCGCTGATTTGATTTTGTTGGATGTGATGGAGTTTGATGTTATTTTGGGAATGGATTGGTTATCTCAGCATTATGCCGTGGTAGATTGCAGGAATAAAGAGGTGACGTTCAGAATTCCTGATGAAGCAGAGTTTAAGTTTGTTGGTGATAGGATTTCAGCACCTCAGAATCTTATTTCTGCTATTACGGCTAGGAAGTTGTTGAGGAAAGGATGTCAGGAATATTTGTCATTGGTCAGGGATACTTTAGTGGAAAAGTTGTCACTCACAGATGTTCCTGTTGCTTGTGAGTTTCCTGATGTTTTTCCTGAGGAGTTGCCAGGTTTACCACCTCACAGAGAGATTGAGTTCTGTATAGATGTGGTTCCAGGTACTACTCCTATATCTATGCCACCCTACAGAATGGCTCCTGCAGAGTTGAAAGAGTTGAAGGAGCAGTTGCAAGAGTTATTGGATAAAGGTTTCATTAGACCTAGTGTTTCCCCTTGGGGTGCACCAGTCCTGTTTGTGAAGAAGAAGGATGGTATCCTGAGACTGTGCATTGACTACAGAGAGCTGAATAGGTGACAGTGAAGAACAAGTATCCTCTTCCGAGGATTGATGATTTGTTTGACCAGCTACAGGGTGCACAGTTCTTTTCTAAGATTGACTGGAGGTCGGGTTATCATCAGCTGCGGATCAGTGAAGCTGATATTCCTAAGACAGCGTTCGCCACTCGATATGGCCATTATGAGTTTCTGGTGATGTCTTTGGTTTGACTAATGCACCAGCAGCTTTATGGACTTGATGAATAGGGTATTCAGGCCATATGTGGATCAGTTTGTAGTAGTCTTCATTGATGATATACTGGTATATTCGAGGAGTATGGAGGAGCATGTATCACTTGAGGATTGTACTACAGACATTGAGAGATCATCAGCTTTATGCTAAATTCTCGAAGTGTGATTTCTGGATAGAGAGTGTTTCTTTTCTTGGACACGTAGTGTCTAAAGAAGGTATTCAGGTTGATCCACAAAGATTGAGGCAGTGTCTGCGTGGCCTAGACCTACTTCTGTTATAGAGATTCAGAGTTTTCTAGGTTTAGCCGGGTATTATAGGCGGTTTATGCAGGATTTTTCCAGGATTGCAGCCCCTATGACTCGCTTGACTCAGAAGAATGTTAGATTCGCGTGGTCAGAAGCTTATGAGAATAGTTTTCAGTTGTTGAAGGAGAAGTTGACCACTACGCTAGTGTTAGCTTTGCCTAATAGTGTGGATAAGTTCACAGTTTACTGTGATGCCTCTAGAATTGGTCTTGATTGTGTGCTGATGCAGAATGGAAGGGTGATAGTCTATGCTTCGAGGCAGTTGAAGAAGCATGAGCAGAACTATCCCACACATGATTTGGAGATGGCTGCAGTGATCTTTGCTTTGAAGATTTGGAGACATTACTTGTACGGGGTGACTTGTGAGATATTTACTGATCACAAGAGCCTTAAGTACATTTTTCAGCAGCGAGATTTGAATCTGAGGTAGAGGAGATGGTTAGAATTGTTGAAGGATTATGATGCGAGATTTATATCATCCGGGTAAAGCTAATGTGGTAGCAGATGCCTTGAATAGAAAGTCCTCAGGTAGTCTTGCTCACATCAGTGTGAGAGGAAACCATTGATCCAGGAGTTGCATCTGATGGTGGATCAAGGTCTGATGATGAAGCTTAGTAGATCAGGTGGACTGCTAGCTCAGTTTAAGTGCGATCTGTACTGAGGGATAGGATTAAAGCAGCTCAGAGCTGAGATCCTATTCTGGAAGAGCTTGCAGAGGATGTTCGAGCAGGGAAGTTCACTGATTTCACACTCGATGATGATGGTGTGTTGTGGATCAGTGGTAGATTGTGTGTTCCTGATGTGGATGATTTGAGGAAGAGATTTTAGAGGAAGCACATTCTACAGCCTACAGCGTTCATCCCAGGTATTACTAAGATGTACCACAGTATCAGAGATTTATACTGGTGGGACGGATTGAAGAAGGATGTCGCTGATTATGTTGCTAAGTGTCTGACGTGTCAGCAAGTGAAAGCCGAACATCAGAAGCCTTCTGGGAAGCTTCAGCCTCTTCCTATTCCCGAGTGGAAGTGGGAAAGGATAGCTATGGATTTTGTGGTCGGTTTACCTCGTTCGAAGGATGGATACGATTCCATCTGGGTGATCGTAGACAGATTGACGAAGTCTGCACATTTCTTGCCTGTGAAAGCCACATATTCAGTTGCTAGATGGCG